>CATIWM010097847.1:0-10442 GCA_949671775.1 Mallotus repandus | reverse complement strand
TTCAAATTAATTTAAATTAAATATTATAATTTTAAAACTTTAATACTTAATCATAGTTTGAAATATTTTTAAATTCAATTTTAATTTAATTTTAAATTTTTAAACATAAAACTTATTGAACTAATAGTTTAATACTTATTTTAAATTATTCACATGAATGTTAAATTTATATAATTAAATTATTTTAAATTCAATGTTAAATTGAATAAAGAATAAATTATTTTGAATAAATAAATAATTTCAATTTAACATTATAATTGAGTGAGAAATTATCCTATAAATTAGCAGATGATGTATTAAATATTTTATAGGGTACCTTATTGAATTTTAATTTTTTTTTTGAAATATTTATGTTGTTATTTTGATTTTTTTTAGTAACCTTTCAAAAAATTAATTGTCATTCTATTATTAAGTTGCAAAACTATAAGTACACAATGTGGAATTTGCATTATTTTTAATAGAACTAAGGGTCAATTTACCCCCTTAACTTATATTGAAAGTGTAAATAAATCAAATTTGAACTTTTTCAATAAATAAGGACAAAAATTCTATTTAAAGCTCATTTAAATCCAATTTTGACCAAAATTTAGCACATGTAATACAATTTGAACGTGATATTTTATTACTTTTCCCGTACACATGTATACAAACAACAAAACTAATATTTTTTAATACTAAAAATAATTAAAATATAAAATAAAAATATTCATCTACATTCTACTCTCTTCTCATTCTAATCACCGTTGTTGATCATTTGCATGATCAAACTCCTAATTTTGATCTTTCATAACCAAATTAAATTGTTAATGATTTTATTCAAGTGTGTAGGAATTTAATTGTTCATCAAAATCTTTCGTCCTTATCCGGAGATATGAAATACACTCATAAAATGAGTTTCTTTGAAGTATAATATCCCAATCATATACTCAAAGTTTTTGGAGCTTTTAAGTGTCAAAAAGACACAATTTTGGACTTACAAGTGTCTCCTCATAAGCACATCACGAGCAGCCTCCCAGAGCAACATTTTTTGAGCTTCTGTAAGTGAGCAAGGCAGTGACGCTCATGAGGAATGCTCACGATCATGAGCAGCTCGTAAGCACGCTTCTATCAGCTCACAACGGGCATTTTTGACAAAATTTCAAATGCAACGGCTCTCAAATTGATCCTCGCGAGCCAGGAGGTCTTCCTCATGATCGTGAGCATCATTCTTACAGAAATAAGTCAATTTAAATCTACCAAAACTTGGAGACGTTGGAGACATAATCATTGGCTTAAAAAACCATATTTTTTAGTTATTTATCTATATAAACTACTCTTGGAGCTCATTTGAAGTTTAAGAAACTTGTTTATCAATTATTCTCTCTTAAGCATTCAATTAAGCTCTCAAAAAACTCTTTTCAACAATTCTTGTATTTGTATAACTCTTGTGAGAGTTGGTGAGTGTTAGAATAGATTTTCTTGTTATTCTATATTCTAGGATTAGAAAATGGGAAGTGAGATTCTATTCTAAAGGATTTAGTTTAAGTGTTTAGCCATTAAAACACTTGGGATTTTGTTTAAAAGTGAGCCTAGAAACTCTTGATTGTAAGGTTGTAAGAGTGAACCTTCAACTCTTGTGTAATCTCAATCTTGAGAATAAGATTATGGGTGATTAAAAATCCTAACTTGGGAATAAGTTAGGTGAAGACATAGGATTGTTGTTGAATTTGAACTCCTTAAATATTTATGTTCATTATTCTTCGTCTCTAATCTTTTTCAATTTTTATTTATATCTTAAAATCCTTCACTTTCCTTATTCACTCCCCCCCCCCCCCAAGGAATTTTCATCTGGTATTAAAGCTTGAATTGTAGGAACTTCATTACTAGAATACAATATCATAGGACGTGAAACTCAAAACACTTCTTCTCTTAGACCTTTCTTTGATGGTAGTAATTACCTCAATTGAAAATTCAAAACGGAGTTATATCTAGATTGTGATTCCACAAAACTTTAGAAAATTGTCCTAAAAGGATGGGAACTACCTAAAGCTACCAAAGATGGTGAAGTCATTACTCTTCCAAGAAGTGAGTGGAGCAACAAACAAAAGGAAGAAAATTACAAGAATAAAAAAGCTATGATCACTATAGTCTCTTCCATGACAAGTAAAGAAAGTATCAAGCTTCAATGTTACACTTCAGCCAAGGATATGTTGGAGACCTTGGAAAATCACTATGAAAGCAATGTACAAGTTAGAAGCAATAAGGTTCAACATCACATGTATGAGTTTAAACTCTTCAAAATGAAGCCATATGGATCATTCACAGAAATGACAAATTATCTCAATACTCTTCTCACTACCCTCAAAAAACTTGGTAAACATTTCACCAAGGAAGAAGTTAACAACAAGATTCTAAGAATCCTACTTAAGAAGGATTGGGAATCTCTAGTTACTTCAATTAAGGAAGTTCAATATCTTGCTGCTCTCTCAACCATTGTACTTATTAGGAAACTCCTCACCCATGAGCTTATAATAAAGCAACAAGATGAAGAGCAAGAAGAGAAGGAAGAGAAGAAGAAGAGCATTGCTTTAAAAGCTTAACAAGATAATAGTGAAGAGGAAAGCATTGAAGATTCTAGTGATGAAGATGGTGATATTGTCATGCTCACAAAAAACCTTAATAAGTTTTTAAGAAAGAAAAATTGCTCAAGAA
The DNA here is from genome assembly GCA_949671775.1 of Mallotus repandus. Classification (NCBI taxonomy): domain Eukaryota; kingdom Viridiplantae; phylum Streptophyta; class Magnoliopsida; order Malpighiales; family Euphorbiaceae; genus Mallotus; species Mallotus repandus. Next base: position 7,751 of record CATIWM010097847.1, on the reverse strand, counting down.
CAAGAAACTTCAACAAGAAGTATGAAGGAGAAAGCAAGAAGAAAACTAAAGACGTTAGTTACTATGAATGCAAGAAATTGGGTCACATCCGAAGTGAGTGTCCCAAACTCAAATTCAAGAACAAGAAGGATAGAAAAAAGGCCATCAAAGCTACTTGAGATGAATTGTCTTAATCTGAAAAGGAAGAGGAACAACAAGAAGTGGCCAATCTTTGCTTCACGGCTCTTGAAGATGAAAATGAGGTACTCTCTACTTCTCATTCCTCTCATGATGATGATGATGATGAAAGCTCTATTGCAAGCAAACTCATGCTTAAATGCAAAAGCTTACTTTCTAAGAAGAAATATTATAAGCATGAGTTAACTAGTTTAACCAAGGAATTTAAAATTTAAAAAATGAATTTTCTAATCTTGTTAAATCTGATAAACTTGCTAGTGATTTAAAAAATTTGAATTCCTTGGAAGACCAACTAAAGAAAGCCAGTAATGAAAATCATAAGCTTTCTAAGGACATCTTAAAGTTAAAGAATTCTATTTCTAAATTCAAGAAAGGAAAAGAAACTTTAGATAGTCTTTTTGACTCTCAAAAATTTCATACAGATACTCATGGATTGGATACAAAAATGGAATGCCTTCTTCATTATCATCACATATTAATTTTGTTAAAGCATCACATGATTCAACTACCACTACCTCCAAATCAATTGAGACTCAAGATTTCAAAGCTAAAAGGTATCATATGTCAAATAATAAGAGAAGGTCTCATAAGATTCAACCTCCATTGACACAAAAAGGTAAGGCTAAAACTAGAGCACCACAACCTAAGCATGCTTACATGTACACTAGACACAATTATAATAGGCATACTACACAACCTAATGTACATAAACATGTTGCACAAACCTATCAAAATACACATTGTCATTGTCAATGTATGTTTCACACTATATCTCAAAAGAGTTATAGGAAGCATTCACTACCACAACACACAAGGCATATTTCACATACTAGGAAAGCATATCATCCTAGAAGAAATAAATTTGCCAATGTTGAATATTTTTATTGCATTACCAAAGGTCACTCTAGCAATTTATGCTTCTATAGAAAATTACATTTGCAATTGTTACCTCGGATTACTTTGAGACTAACAAACCTAGACCAATTAAGTTTTGGGTTCAAAAGAATGTGTAAATTATGTTTTGTAGGTGTGTTTGAAGTCCAGAAGAGTAAAAAGCAATTGGTATCTTGATAATGGATGTTCAAGACACATGACTAGAGACAAGGAACAATTCAACAAGCTCAATATTAAGGATGGAGGGCATGTTACTTTTGGAGACAATGGAAAAGGAAAGATTATTGGCATTGGAGAAATTTGTAATACTCAATCCTTATCTATACATCATGTATTTCTTCTTGATGGTTTTAAACATAATTTGCTTAATAGAAGTCAATTATATGATATGGGAAATTAAGTCACTTTCTATCCTAAGAATTGCTTTATTAGTAATCTTGATTAAGACAAAGTAATTTTTAGTGGTGAAAGAGTTGACAATGTCTATGTTATTGATTTGAATAAGATTGACAACATATACATTAAATTCTTAATGTCTATTTTTTGTGACACATGGACATGGCATAAGAGTTTAGGACCTGCAAACTTTGAGCTCTTCAATGATCTTTGTAAGCATGAACTTGTGATAGGGTTACCAAAACTTGAATTCACTAAGGATACACATTGTGATGCTTGTTGTAAGGGAATAATCCAAGTCCTCATTCAAGCTCAAAAATATTGTGTCAATCTTTAGGCCCCTTGAACTTATACATATAGATTTATTTGGACCAAATAGAGTTGCTAGTCTCGGTGGAATGCACTATGCATATGTTTTGGTTGATGACTACTCTAGATTTACTTGGGTGTGTTTTCTTGCTCATAAGAATGATGCTTTTAAAGCTTTGAAAATTTTTCTAAAAAAGTTCAAAAAGAAAAAGGTTTTTGCGTTACATCTATTAGAAGCGATCATGGAATCAAATTTGAAAATGAATTCTTTAAAAAAATTTGTAATGAAAATGGTATTTCACATACGTTTTCATCTCCTAGAACTCCTCAATAAAATGAGGTAGTTGAAAGGAAAAATAGAACTCTTATGGAAATGGCTAGAACAATGTTTCATGAGTATAATTTACCTCTATACTTTCGGGCGAAAGCCGTTAACACATATTGTTATATTGCAAACAGAGTTTTCAAAAGACCAATTTTAAATAAAACTTCTTATGAGCTTTGGAATATAAAAAAACCCAAAATCTCATATCTAAGAGTGTTCGGATGCAAGTGCTTTATATTAAAAACCAAGGATAATCTTGGGAAATTTGATTGTAAAGCTGATGAAGGAATTTTCCTAGGTTATTCCACCGCTAGCAAAGCATATAAAGTGTTTAATAAGATAACTCTAGTAGTTGAAGAATCTATACATGTTGTCTTTGATGAATCCAACTTACTTGATCATAGAAAGGATGTGTGTAGTGTTGATGATGATGTAGGAGTGCTTATGAAAACAAATAATCTAGATGAGAGTGCTAGTAAATCTCTAGAGCTTGAAGATTATAGTAAAGAAGAAAATGAGGAAACACCTCAATCTACCTTAAAGGATGATCTACCAAAGGAATGGCAATTCAAAAAGGCTCATCCTTTAGAGATCATCATCGGTGACACTAAAAAAGGGGTAAGTACTCATTCTAAACTTAAGTTTATAGTTAATTTAGCTTTCATTACTCAAATTGAACCCAAAAATATTGATGATGCTTTGAGTGATGAATTTTGGGTCCTTAATATGCAAGAGGAGTTAAATTAATTTGAGAGAAATAAAGTTTGGACTTTGGTTCTTAGACCAAAGCATCATCCTATTATAGGCACCGAATGGGTGTTTAGAAATAAGATAAATGAACAAGGTGTCATAACTAGGAACAAAACTAGACTAGTAGCTAAAGGTTATAACCAGGAAGAACACATTGATTATGATGAAACCTTTGCCCTGTTGCAGGGTTAAAAGCTATTAGAATGCTACTTGCATTTGCATCATTCATGGATTTTAAACTTTTTAAAATGGATGTTAAAAGTGAATTTTTAAATGGTTTTACTGAAAAAGAGGTTTATGTTGAGCAATCTGTGGGTTTTGAAAGTTTTGATTTTCCAAATCATGTATTTAAATTGTCAAAAGCATTGTATGGATTGAAACAAGCTCCAATAGCTTGGTATGAAAGGTTAAGCAACTTTTTATTAGAGAAAGGTTTTTCTAAAGGAAAGGTTGATACAACTCTCTTCATAAAGAAATCCAAACACGATTTATTAGTTTTTCAAATATATGTTGATAATATTATTTTCGATGCTACTAATCATTGCTTATGTGAGGAATTTTCTAAGTTAAAGCAAAGAGAATTTGAGATGAGCATGATGGGTGAGCTCAAGTTCTTTCTTGGACTTCAAATCAAGCAATGCAAATATGGGATCTTCACCAACCAAACTAAGTACATAAGGGACATTCTCAAGAAGTTTGGAATGGATGAAGTTAAAACAAGTAAAACTTCAATGAGTACAACCACCAAACTTAATATGGATGAGAATGGCAAACCGGTTGATGAAAAACATTTTAGAGGTATGATTGGATCCCTACTTTATTTAATTGCTAGTAGACCCAATATCATGTTTACTACTTGCTTGTGTGCTGGATTTCAATCTAGTCCTAGGAAGTCTCATTTGAATGCAATCAAAAGAATTTTCAAATATTTAAGTTGAAGTTTGCATTTAGAACTTTGGTATCCTAAGAGTTCATCCTTTGACTTGATTAGTTATTTGGATGCAGATTTTGTTGGTTGTTTATTAGATAGAAAAAGCACTTCCGAAACTTGTCAATTCTTAGGACACTGTCTAGTTTCTTAGTTTAGAAAGAAATAAATTTTGGTTGCCTTGTCTACTGCTGAAGCAGAATATGTAGCAGCTAGTTGTTGTTGCTCACAAGTATTATGGCAAAAACAATAACTTAAGGACTATGACATTGAACTTAATCACATTCCTACTAAATGTGATAATACAAGTGCTATAAACCTTAGTAAAAATCTCATTCAACATTCTAGAACTAAGCATATTAATATTAGACATTATTTCTTGCGTGATCGCATCTAAATTGGCGATATTCGTCTTAAATTTGTAGACACAAATCATTAATTAGCAAACATCTTTACTAAGCCTTTATGTGAAGAAAGATTGAATTTCATTAAACATGAGATTGGTATGATTGATGGTGCAAGTTTATCTTAATTTTGTGATAAATTACTGAATTGATGATTGAATGCTTGTTTTGCACTTATTTACTTTATGTATTTGATTCTTTTTAATAAAACTTGCTCATAGTAAAGTTTTTTCACACATATTTGTTTTTAGTATATTTTTTGCATATGATATTTTTTAAAAATAATTTTTTATTTTTTATGTAAATTTTTTTCGATATTTGCTATTTAAATAATTCATAGTTGACTTTTATTCATTTCTTGATTATTTAAATAAGCAAATTTATTTACATAGATCATTGATTTTCCCATTTGCATGATATATTTCATATTTTTAAAATATCAAAATTTACTTTGAAATATTTTTTAAAATCATAAGTTTTTATGTCTTTAATAAATAATTATTGAAATTTTATTTCAATTAATTGCTTATTACAATCATCTTGCCATTTAATGATTGTTAATTGAATTTAATTCAATTCTCAAATTATTTGATTTTATGATCATTAATTGCATGATTTAAATTTTTTAATAATTTCAAAATTTTAAATTTTAAATCTTTCAAATATTCATTTATGATCATATTCACGATAGCATTTAAATTTAAGTGTGATTTGATGTTGATTCAAATGCTTAGGGACCTATTTGTCAGTTATTTAGGACCCAATTGAACAAAATTCAAAAGTTCAGGGGTCATTCTTCAAATCTGGTCACGAGCCGTTGGAGTTCAACTCATGACCGTTGGAGCGCAGCTCGTGACCGTTGGAGCTGTCAGAGGGCAGTGACACTCACGAGTGCTGCTCACGATCGTGAGCAGCTCATGAGGAGGCCACTATCCCTCACAAAAATCCTAGTTTCCTAGGATTTAGTTTTCCAAGAAAATTTTTCTTCCTAAACGGTTATTTTCTCTTTTCCAATTTTTTTGAACTTTCTTTAAATATTTTTCAGCCCTAAATCACCTCTATTTAAACCCTTTTACACATCTCTTTATTCCTCACACCACAATTTGCAATCAAATTTTTTTCTTTGTAGCAAAAATTCTCTCTTCTCTATCTCCATATTTTTTTTGCTATTTTCTCTACTCCATGGCTCCTAAGAATAAGACCACTCAAGATGTTCCCTCTTCATCAAGAAGAGCAACCAAGGAAAAACTCAAAAAGACTCCTCCTACTTCCTACTCTTCAACCCAAATTAGGCAAAGGCTTGCTCAATTCAAGGAAAGGAAAATAATCTCTTCAAAATTCATGTCTCAAGCTACTTTAGAAAAGATGGGGTGTTATAATGAAGTTAGAACAATGCTTGAGAATGTGGGTATGTATAATTTTACCTTTAATGCTTATCCTGCCTATCCCACTCTAGTTCATGAATTTCTCTCCTCCTGTTGCTTAAGGACTCAATATGTTGATGAGCGCAACCCTCTCAATAACATGAGATTTAGGTTGGGTGGTAGAGATAAGTTTCTTACATCTCATCAATTTGATAATATCTTTGGGTTTAGGCAAGAGGGTATTACTTCTCCTAATATAAGTTAGTCTCCTAATAATTTTTGGGTGCAACATTCTAAACCCAATGTCAGTTCTTTTGTTGCGGGTTATACAAAAGCCTCTATTTTTGCTTCTAAATCTCTTTGGTATGTGCATAGGTTTATTACCTATTCTATTCATGCTAGGGGCCTAAGCAAGGAGGCAATTTTTTTTGATGACTTGTACCTTATTAGATGTCTTGTTAAGGGTGTGGATGTTGAGTTAGGGAGATAGCTTCAATGGAGGTTTTAGTTGCTAAGTGATACTGTTAGTGGGAGCTTGTGCATTAGAGGTTTCATCATCCAAATTACAAACTATTTTGGGGTTTCTTTAAAAAATATTCCTTCCATTCCACCTTCCTTTCTTGATGATAATCTCTCGAGAAATTCAAGGCAATTAAAACTTGTCAAAGATATTTAGGTTTGGAAAAATGAAGTAGGAGATGAAAATGTTTATAAGGAGCTAGAACATGATTTGCAAGATATTGAGAATATTGACACTCATGGTCTTGAAAGTATTAGACTTGGTGAAGAAAATCCTCAGGAGGAAGTTCCAACTCAAACACAAGTACCACCTCAAAGGAAGAGGTAAAAAGGACCCTCCACTTCTCAAAATGTTGATGATGAGCCGGCTAGGGTTGGTGGATTCTTCAACCATCTATCTCTTGTTGAATCAAACTTCAACACAAGGTTTGATCATGTGGACATAAGACTTGATAGATTTGAGCAAATAATGGATTATATGGAGTGTGACACCTGTTAAGGATGTCAAGCATATATTGTATGCATATGACTAATACATAACATATCTATTAAAAACTAACTTTAGATCACATGTCAATATTTACATCACCCTTATATATATATAAGTAATACATATTACATAAAAAGAGCTTACAACATCAAGTAGCTCACATTTTTTTTTTATGTGTTATACATATACAATACGTTGCCCTTATTACAACATACTAAAATTTATTAAGTACATCATGCTAAAAAACCTGAGGACGATCCCCCTGTTGACCCAGATGACACAATGCTAATATATTTGATGTAAATGTTTCTTCAAGACATATTACAGCTCTTCTAATCCTGAAAAATATTGCAGAGGAGTGAGCCTGTAACTCAGCAAATGAATAACATAATATTCTATAAAAAATAGCACATTCAAGTATGTAGTATTACCAAGTATCAATCCATTCAATGTTTAACTATAATTTATAGTATATACATAGTAATAGTAGCACAGTAATCTTGTACTATATATTTCTTTAGCCTTTATACGGCTTATCAAAGGGATTCCATAATGCACACAACATTACCATAATCATAGTGTTTTCTTTTGGACAACAATGTGCTTGTGAATTACATGTGATTCAATTTTTTTTAATAATTCCTGGATCCCCATACGCACATAGCCCAGCCATAATCTTTTTCCAATTGTATTTTTTTCTTTTTTTTAAGCCATTTTACGGCATATAAAGGGGAATCCATATCGCACACAACTCTGCCTCATTCACAACTAGCATTGCATCCTCATATTCATCCAATTATATTTCTTATATTTACATATATATCAAGAGTTCACCACACTGTCATAGCACTTTATTCCACTCATCATCAACTAAATACATCACATATCACTCCATAAATCAAATTAAAATCTCCCCACACTATATAGAAAAATAATATTATACCAAAAATATATCAAAATATACCATATTTCAACATGGCAAAATTGACAGTGCAAATTAAAAAATACACCAAAAATTCCACGTTATGAACATCAAAGTCATATTCTCCAGATCAATTGTATTATAAGTCTAGATTAATTTTCAACTGATTTCACATCAATTGGATATATATATAGAAGAAGAAACATCAAAAACATTTTACCATAGTCAAGCAGTCAACAAAATCAAGCAACATAAAGTATGGTTCAAATTGGC
>CATIWM010097834.1:0-27375 GCA_949671775.1 Mallotus repandus | reverse complement strand
AAATAATATTTTAGTCCTTTATATTTACTAACATTAAATACATACATTTCTCACTTGCTAATGATATTATTCATAAAAAAAGAACCATATTATTATTATTTTGTAGGTAATTATAGTTTTTTATTGTTTGAAAGGGCATTTTAATCTTTTTATACATCACTTAACTGAAAAAATGGTTTGACTGTCAAATAAGAGAAAGACAAGTGTTAATTAGGTCAAACATCAAAAAAATATATATATAGTTTACTCAAAAAAATTTTACTTTCATAAACATTACTATTTTTTTTGGTCGGGAGTCGCTTGTTAATACCCTATAAGGTCACGACTGTTAATTTGTTAGTTTCATCAACTATGTCATAATTTAATTATTTATATTTTATTTTAAATATAAAGATTATAAAAATACTATTAAATGCAAAATATTCTTATGAAAATTAAATGGAAATTATATAATTGTAATTTTTTTAGTTAACAAAAATTGTATCTAATATTATAAAAATAAAAACTTAAGCAAAATTCTACTAAATTTATTTAGTATTCAACAAAAATTGTATTTTATTTAATAAAATTGTATCTAACAAAAATTTTATTAAATTATTTATTTAGAGTAAACTAAAATAAAATTTAGTAGAATATTGCTTAATTTTTTATTTTTATAATCTTAGATAAAAATTTTGTTAACCAATAATTTACAATTATATAATTTAAATTTAATTTTTATAAGAGTATTTGGCATTTAATAGTATTTTTACAATCTTAATATTAAAAAATAAAATATAAATAATTAAATTATAACATAGTTGAAGAAAATTTTAGAATTATATTTATTGAAGGGGTTGATTTTGCTAAAATAAAAGTAAAATAACTTAATGTTCACGAAAATAAAAGTATAAGGGGGTGTGAACAAAAATAAAAGTGGACAAAGTAAATCAAGAAAAAATAAAGTGTAAGGATTCAATCTATACTAATAAAAGTGGAGAGGTAAATCAAGAAAAAAAATAAAAGTGGAGGAGGCAAATCAAGAAAAAAATAAAAGTGTCATGGGCAAAATATGATTACTCTTTCTTTAAATAATACTATAAAATTTATTGTCATTATTTTTTTATATTTAATTTATTTATATTTTAGAAAATCAACCAAAACCGATTATCCAACCAAATTTGAATAACTTCGGTTTGAATATTTTTAGTCCTAAATAATTTGGTTAAAATTTTTAAGTACTTAAAACTGATATTACTTATCTAATTTGAAATTTTATTACTAAATCCATCAAACAAAAGCATAAATACTTATATAAATTAATATCATTTAAAAATTTGATTTAGTTTGATTTATTTGTATTTTTAAAAATATTAACTGAATTAAACCTATTTCGGTTTTCAAATGAAAACAAAATAAATTTATTTATAGACTGCACCGAACTGAACCGAAACAAATCAAACTAATCAATTTAATTCAGTTTGCGATTTTCATTTATATTTACTCACCCTAGTAAGATTTAACAGAATTTATACATTTTTCCCTTGCATTTAAAAATTAAATTTTTAATATTTATTATTTCAATTTCATCAATATTTTAAGTGATATGTTAAATTTTTTATATCAAAATACATTTGAATTTTTTATTTTAAAATAAAAAATATAATCTCACCATAAAATCAATTTTTTTAAATAACTCTCGCCATAAAATTTAGTGATAGCTACAATTATCTTTTGAGATTAGATCATAATTACCACTTAATTCCTTTAGTTTAGAAAATCATTACAAATTCCCACAGTTTTTGATTCGCTAAACAATTTTTTCTTCCATTAAAAATAAGCGCTGGAATCCTAAGGGCACTTGACCTAAATGAAATAAAAAGACATATTTATGCATAATATCTAATTGAATTTAGAAAAAATTACAAATTTAGTATCTCAATTTTTGTGGTTTTTCTATTTGAGTGTCTGAATTTTATTTTTTTTGCAATCAAGTGTCTGAATTTTAAAAAAGCATACCAATATAGTGTCTCCGGCCGATTTAATGTTGACTGGGTGCTCAGTCAGATCAAACAATATCCACTTTTATGCTAGTTATTAACCATGTCATTTGTCACATGTGTTGCATTATTTAAATGATAAAATTACCCTTATTCAATTACCCTCAATGTCTACGGGAGAAGTTAATGTTGAGATTATTTTTGTCAATTTATAATCTTTAATAAGGTTAATTTTGTCTTTTAAATAATGCAATACACGTGACACATGACATGACTAATAACTGGGATAAAAGTGGGTCATGTTTGATCTGACTAAGCACTCAGTCAACATTAAATCTGTTGGAAACAATATATTGGTATGTTTTTCTAAAGTTCAAACACTTGATTGCAAAAAAAAAAAAAGTTCAGACACTCAAATAGAATAACCACAAAAGTTGAGATGCCAAATTTATAATTATTTCTTGAATTTATAATACTATATTATATTTAATTAAATTCTTATTTTAAAAAATCATTCACTTTTTTCTTTTATACCACTATAATATTAAAAATAATAAAAATAACTTTAATTCAATTATATTAAAAATTATAATTCAGCAAAAAAAATTTCTTTTTGTTGAAAAAATTAAATAACAAAGATATATTTATTCTCATTTTATTAAATCTATAGTATTACATAATACTTATTTAATTTCTTTTCAATTGTTTGAAAAAAAAAATCATTTAGCTCTTATACATTATTATAATATTTAAAATTAATAAAAATTTAAGCTATGATTTAATTAAATCAAATCAAATTAAATTAAAAATTATAATTTTAACAAAAAAAATTTCAATAAAAAATTAAATAACATAAAAATATATATATTTATCCTCAATATTTGATTTTTATTATATTATACCATATTTAATTTATTTTTTTAAATCATGCATTTTTTATATTGTTATAGTACAGAAAATAATAAAAATTTCATATTATTCTTTGATTAAGTTAAAAACTACAATTCCAACAAAATTAATTAATAGTTGCAGCTGTGTAAATGGAGACCTCATATTAAAATTTTTAAGTATTTGCATTTTATATTTGAGAATATTTATAAATTTCAATTCTAATTAAATTAAGTTCAAATTAAAAAGTTTTAAGGGTATTTTTTAAATTTTAATAATTATTGATATTTTGACCTTTAATTAACAACATATTTGAAGAAAATTTTACACTTTTTCACGAAGAGAGAAATTGTTTAACGAATCTAAAACCGAAAATAATTTTTAATATTTTTTAAAACAAATGGATGGAATAATAATTATGATCTAACCTTAAGGATTACTGTAAGTATCCTTAAAATCTAACATTTATTTTGTAATTAAAAACTTTTGGCATTTGATTATATTTCTATGTTTTATTTAGGGAAAAGGTTCAATTTGCACCCTATGTTTTTGACCTAGGAACACATTTGACCTCGTTTATTATTATTTTTACATTTCAAAAGTAGCTCAGAAAACTCCTTGTCGTTAACTAATGATTAACCACTGTTTTTGCTAGCCTACATGGACATTATAGCTAGTTCGAAGTTGCCTACATGTAACATGTGGGTCCCACATCAAAAGCTGAAGAAAGCTTAACACATCTTTTGGGCGGGAAATTTTCTCCCAATAAACATAGGGTTTATTCTTTAACGACATGCTTTAAACAACAACTGTCTCCCGTTTATTTCTCGCAATTGGATTTTCATGTTGAACAAAAAAACCCTAGAAGATGTCATATAAAGAAACATGCCATGTTCAACAGCACTAGTTAACCTCAGAATTGCATCACTTGCAACCTTTAAATCCTTAATATCTCTCTTAAAGTACAAATCCACAATATAATTCCCCTTATCAGTAACAAACAACTCCTTAGCATTATTGTCCTTCACATTAAAACAACTAGTCCTTAACTTAGCCACACAACCTGGATATGCAAATAAGTCCTGCAATCTCGTAGCAGTAAATTTCCAACATAAGGGCACAATCTCAACAAGCATAGCTAATCCAGTGCCCCCAATATACTTCACCAATTTAGATTCATCAACAATCACAACAAACTTCTTACAAGCACCCTCTGTCATTTTTGCTCTTAATAGAGAACCACCTCGGCCTTTAACTAAATTGAGGTGAGGATCAAGAATTGTATATGAATCAATGTTTGATAATGGAATTCCTAAAGATAAAACTTATTCATGGGTCTTTTTCAGGCTGGGTATGCATGTAATATTTTTGAGCTTACCTTGATGCAAAGACTCACCAATTCTTTCCACAACATGCTTAGCTGTGGAGCCAGTGCCAAGGTCAATAACCATGCCGGATTCAACAAGCTCCATAGCTTTATAGGCAACAATTTTCTTGAGCTCATCTTGTGTCAGCACTACCGGAAGAGATAGGTCTGTTTCCATAGATTTATAAGTAGTGGAATTGAAATGAGGACAAGCAATAACCATTTCTTAGATAAAAATAAAATTAAACAAATGGGTTAATTCAGTTTTGAAGAAAAAGAATTGGGTCAAACTGAAAACAAAAAATTCAATCAAGAATCATTAGATTCTGCAAGAAAAAAAAAAAGAGAACCCAATTTTTCCAAAAAAAAAACCACAAAAAGCTGAAACAAGAGGCAGATATAAATAAAAATAGTGGCAAGAGAGGTCAAGATTATTAAAACCTAGACCTTAAAATCAGGGTTTTGATACAAAAAAAGAGTGGAGAAAGAGAGAATACGGGTTAGGGTTAACGTGTGGAGACTGAAGCTGTCGGATGAAGAAAATGCAATTCAATTTGAGATTTTGTTTTTGGTTATTAGCTTATAACGGACATAAACTTTCTTCAACTTTTGATGTGGGACCCACACTTTACATGTTAGCAGCTTTGGATTGGTTATAATGTCCACATAGGATTAAAAAAATGGTGGTTAGTCAGTAGTTAACGACGAGGTGTTTTCTGAGCTATTTTTGAAATGTCGAGTTCTAATTGGGCAAAAAAAAAAAAAACACACGAGGTCAAATATAGTCCAAGGTCAAAAATTCAGGGTGCAAATTAGACCTTTCCCCTTTTATATATTTTTCAATAGTAATGACAAGATTAAAAAATATGGCCAAATATACAATTTCACCCCTAAACTTTACTCAATTGTTCTATATAACTCTCGACTTTCATTTTTTTCAATTTCACCTTTTAACTTTTATTTTTCACCTATTTAACCTTTTTTGCACACCATATAAATGCGTGTATTTAACTTACACTGAGCTTGAATAGGTGAAAAATAGAAGTTAAGAGGTGAAATTAGTGAAAAATAGAAATTATACAGGCTAAACAGGTGAAAAATAGAAATTCAGAGGTAAAATTAAATAAAATAAAAGTTCAGAGGTGATATAAAATAATTAAGTAAAGTTCGGGGTGAAATTGTATATTCTGTCTAAAAATTATCATGTAGTTTGAGATATTTTAATATGTTGACATGTTATTTAAAAAAATTTCTTATTATTTTTATAAATAATGTGTACAAGTTGAAATATTTTTATTGAAATAAAAAGATTTGAAAATAGAAATATTTTAATTGTAAAAAAATTGAAATACTTTTGTAATTTTTTTGTAAGGAAGGGAATATAATTTTTAAGTTTTAGAAATTGTGTATAAAATTTTTAAAAAATTAATTATAAAAGTTACAAAACAAAAATTCTACAAAATCATTTAATTATAGTTATAATTTTAGTTCAATTATAAGAGAAAGGGATCTGAAATAAAAAGCCCAATTTCCGTTACACTCTGATTGTGGATCATATCCCCAAATTGAAATTTGAAAAAATTTAAAGCCGAACTATTCTCTTCTTCTTCTTCCTCTTCTTCTTCTGTTTGTCTCTCTTGTTTGGCAGCTCAGAACGTTCAGTCTGATGTCACTAAGAAAATTTCTCTCAATTAATTGCTAATTAACATCCGATCTCTTCTTTTCTTTATTTGACTGCCCATTTCAGAAGGTTTTATGTAAATCCCTCTGACAAATAAATATGTCCCTCCTCAGTAGATTCTTCTACAGAAGACCTCCCGATGGATTGCTTGAATTTGTTGACAGAGTTTACGGTAACCCACCAATTTGCTTCTGCAATATTAGAGAAGAAAAGATTTTTTTTTTTTTTTGAATTTTGCTTTGGTTTTGCAGTGTCTGATTTCATTTCATTCATTTGCATATTTACAGTTTTTGATTCATGCTTTTCCACTGAAGTTTTGCCTGATGACATGTACCGAATTTATCTACATGAAATTGTGGGCGACTTACATGAGGATTTTCCTGACTCCTCCTTTCTCGCCTTCAATTTCCGCGAGGGTGACAAAAGGAGTCAGTTCGCTGATATTTTATGCCAGTATGATGTCACTGTGATGGACTATCCGCGCCACTACGAGGGTTGCCCTCTTCTCCCTTTGTCTTTGATTCAGCATTTTCTTCGTGTTTGTGAGACTTGGCTTTCCCTTGGTAACCATCACAACATTATTCTTATCCATTGCGAGAGAGGAGGTTGGCCCATTTTGGCTTTCCTTTTAGCTAGCTTCTTGATTTTTACTAAGTTGCACACTGGTGAAAGAAGAACGCTTGAGATTGTTCATCGCGAGGCTCCTAAAGGTTTCTTGCAACTCTTGTCACCTCTCAATCCTTTCCCATCCCAGCTTCGCTACTTGCAGTATGTAGCCAGAAGAAATATAGCACCTGAATGGCCTCCTCCTGAACGAGCACTTTCTTTAGATTGTGTTATTCTTCGTTCCATTCCAAGCTTCGACTCCGAAAATGGTTGTAGGCCTATTATACGAATTTTTGGTAGGAATCTCCACTCAAACAGTGGGCTTTCAACCCAGATGCTCTTCTCTATGTCCAAAAAGAAGAAGACCACCCTTCGGCATTATTCTCAGGTGAGAGGCAGCTATCTTCTTCCCCTTCACTTTGAATCAGTCTATTTTTAATTTAATTCATTAGGGATATATGAATATGGAAGTTCTGTAATTGCAGGTAGATTGTGATGTGATTAAGATTGACATTCAGTGTTTGGTGCAAGGAGATGTTGTATTAGAATGTGTGCATCTGGACTTGGACCCAGAAAGGGAGGTTATGATGTTTCGTGTGATGTTTAATACTGCTTTTATTCGGTCTAACATATTGATGCTGAACTCTGAGAACTTGGACATTCTTTGGGATTCTAAAGAACGGTATCCAAAAGGCTTCCGGGCAGAGGTGAGCATATTACTTGTCAGATTTGACCCCCTTTTGGTCTTTGCATTCTTAAATTTGCATTGCATCTAATAACATTGAGCTTCTAAGTTCAGGTTTTGTTTGGTGATGTGGAGAGTATTTCCCCACCGAAGGCTCCAACGACAGTTTTAAATGGAGAGGAGAAAGGTGGATTGCCAATTGAAGCATTTTCCAGGGTTCAAGAACTTTTCAGTGGGGTTGAATGGGTTGATAGCAATGAGGATGCTGCGATATGGTTACTTAAGCAACTTTCTGTCTTAACTGATGCCAGAGAATTTTCAAGGTTGCAAAATAAAGGCAGTTCATATGTGTCACCTATTGATTCTGAAGAAGAATATAATGCATCTAGCAACGCTGATAGTTCAGATGAAGCATTTGATCTTAATCCCAAAACTTCTATTGATTCAGTTATCATACCTGTTGAAAGTGATGGTCTTCCTGATTCAAGTAATGCTTCAGAGCCTCCCACTCAATTTTCAGTAGAAACTGTTCCATTGTCCCTTCATCAGCAACTCTCAGTTCCAAGTGAAGCAACTCCTCCTTCTTCATCGCCTCCCACTCTGCTTCCGCCACATGTTTCGCTCACATCCCCATCTCAACAACCTCCTACTTCCAGTCAAGATTCTTTATCAACACCACCGCCCCCACCACCGCCACCGCCACGTCTTGATTTCTCTACTAACATCAGTAGGCCTCCACCACCACCACCACTGCCGCCACCACCTCCACCTCCACCTCCACCTCCGCTGCTGTCTATTCCCTGTGTTTCCAACAGAGGTTCTACAACATTCACAGCTCTCTCTACTGACAGAGTTCCTCAACCACCTCCGTGCCCACCTCCACCTCCTAGCTTCAATAAATCTGTCTCTCCACCACCACCTCCACCACCTCCTCCTAACTTTTCCAGTAAAGATATTTATGCAACACCATCTGCTACTAGTGAGGGTCCACCATTGCCTCCACCACTGCCACCACCTTTCAGTTCTAGTGCTCCCCCACTAGCTCCACCACTTCCGCCTACATCTAGACAGTCATCTTTGTCACCACCTCCACCACCACCTCCACCACCCTTGATCAGTACAAATAGTTTACAGTCTTCACAAAGACAACCTCCACCGCCACCCCCACCACCTCAGTTATCTCAGACATTATCTACAGCTAATTCTCATAGTCTGGCACCACCTCCTCCACCTCCTCTGCCTCCTTTGAGCCGTAACCTTAGTATTCCACCCAGACCACCTGCTCCTCCTCCACCACCACCACCACTGGCATCCAATCGTCCTGCTCCTCCTCCTCCTCCTCCTCCACCACCAGCACTCAATCGTTCTGCATCTCCTCCACCACCAGCACCCAGTCGTCCTGCTCCTCCTCCTTCAGCACCCAATCATCTGGCTCCTCCACCTCCTCCTCCTCCACCTCCAGCAACCAATCATCCTGCTCCACCTCCTCCACCTCTTGGGCGTGGCTCATCACCAGGTCCACCACCACCACCACCTCCTCCTGGAGTAAAGGGCCCTAATGTGCCACCGCCACCGCCTCCATCTGTTGGAAGGGGAAAACCTTCTTCAGCGCCAACTAGTCATGGAAGAGGTCGGAGTACCACTGGGGCTGGTAATGCTCCTAAGAAGACTTCATTAAAACCCTTACATTGGGTAAAAGTTACACGGGCAATGCAAGGGAGTTTGTGGGCAGAGTCACATAAGCAGGAAAATCAGTCAAGGTTTGTGCATGCTAAGTTATTAACCAATCCTTTTACTTTACCTTCTTTCCATCTGTTGAAAGATTTTTGCTTTTGTTGTTGCCCCTTTTACTCCATGACATCCCCTATTGGTTGGGGGAGTGGAAAAGGGTTGCATGTTTGATGTCACCTAATGAAGATTTCTGTTAGGGCCCCTGAAATTGATATATTAGAACTTGAAAGCTTGTTCTCAGCTGCTTCTGCTTCGGATGGGAGTGGCAGTAATAAGGCTGGAGGTCGACGTGGTTCTAACATCAACAAACCGGAGAAAGTGCAATTGGTAAGATGATTTCGTATAACTATTTAGCGGTTGTTTTTTAAGATTTTATATCTGTGGAAATGTTTTATACTTTTTAGGTGCTATTCAAAAACAAGGTTCATAAATTCATATTTTCTGCTCAAAAAATGTGGTGGCATTAGGGGGATAGTATCTTTAGAAGAAGAGGAAAATCGATAGGTGGTTAAGAACCTCAATATTCTTTGAGTAACCAAAAGAGCAATGGAAATAAGTAGAATCTTGCCTATGCAGTGGTGAAAGATTTTGTAAGAAACTTAGATGTGGCAATTGCAGTGATCTAATAAGAATTCTCAACATTTTTCTTCATGAAGTAATTCTGGTTTGGCTACTAACTTTGCCTATGCTAGTTTTTGATGTTGGTCGGAAGTACGAAGTTGATTGCATATTGTAAAAGGAACATCATAGACAAGCCATAATCCTCAACAGGTGATATGAATCATTCTGATTTGGATGCTAACCCAGGTTTTTTCAGTATGAAGAAAATCACAGAAACCTGTCATGAATTAATTTGTCAGTGTGCATTTAGCAACAAAACACTATCTTTTGGTACATTTTAACGCATGTTTTTGGTAAACATTTCTTATACTTTGAAAGAATCGAGAATGCTAGAAAAAGAAAGTATTAAGTTGAAAATGATGGGGGGGAGCTAACGGCCACCAGAATAATCATGTGAATGTGTGTGCTTAACAATTATTTATGTCACTATGAGACTGCCAGTAGCTGAAACTGTTTACTACTATGGCCTTTTATTTGCTGGCAAGTGGCATAAATATTTAGGAACTGATAACAATGTTTGTATTACAAAAACAAAATGAAAGAAGTGATTTGTTTGATTCCTTGGGTCTTCAATAATAAAAAAAGCTATTTACATGTTTAACTTACTTACATTAAAACATGGAAATGCCATCAAGCAATCACTAAAAGAGTTATCCTAGAACTTATTTCTTGACCTTGTGAAATTTATACTATTAAGTTCGACAGGAGAGGCTGCCATTTCCATCCTAAAGTTTATAAGTGGTATTGTTACTTATTTACCGAATAATTCA
Organism: Mallotus repandus; assembly: GCA_949671775.1. Classification (NCBI taxonomy): domain Eukaryota; kingdom Viridiplantae; phylum Streptophyta; class Magnoliopsida; order Malpighiales; family Euphorbiaceae; genus Mallotus; species Mallotus repandus. Next base: position 17,048 of record CATIWM010097834.1, on the reverse strand, counting down.
TCAGTAATTATTAACAGCAATATTGCTGGAGAAAAAAAGAGGAAATATTGGAAGCGCATCTGCATAAACTTCAAATAAATGGTTCCCATTGAAATTTCAGCAATTCAAAAATTTTAATCGGGCAGAATTCATGAATTTTTGTTACTGGAGCTATTTTCATAATGTTGTTTTATCAAAATATTAATGCACATCTCTAGTAAATTTTAATTCCAGTATAGTTGGAGTTAGCTATTAATTTCTTTATGTAGGTTCACATTGAAAACACAAATATATGCAGGGTAGGAGAATTATTGTCATATAAATGGTATAAAAGAGTACAAGAGGCAAACTTATGAAATGCTAAAATCTATGGCCTAGTAAATGTTTACATTAACCAGGACAATTTTGCTGCCACTATTCTTAAAATTATCTTGGATTTTTTAAAAGAAAAGATTATTTTATTTGATGATATCATCTTAGAAGAGGATTTTGATTATTTTATCATTGGAATATGCCTGTTTGTTTATTTTGCAAGCGTTAGATTTACCTTAGTGTTTTGGTCTTTTTTAGATATCTCTTTACCTTTTTGTTCAGCTTATTTCAAGCATATTTTGTTTGGGGTGTAGAATCATCATAAAAGACCAAGCTCTTGGTTTTTGAAATTTCTCTTGTTTTTGTTTTGGGAAATATTCGAATTATCTCTAACTTGACTCAAGCTTTTGGTTTGGTTTACTTCTGCAGGTTGATTTGCGTAGAGCATATAATTGTGAAATAATGCTAACAAAAATAAAAGTACCTTTGCCAGAAGTGATTGTAAGTCCATGTTTACCTTGACTGTTTTTAATCTTATACTTCTTTGTTTAATCTTTGACAGTGTAAATGTCTCAGAGCAATCTGTTCATGTTAAGAATTTTTCAAATGAAGTCTTCTGTTGTGTGTATATTTCATGATCTGTGCTCGAACCTGGAAAACTTTACATATAGATTCAATGAGTTTTATTTTGATGGATCTGCAAATGTTTCCAGATTTACAAGCAGCTCATGATTGTTCAAATATCCCCATAATTTTCCAATGGTAGTTATCCCAAGTCCTGACCCGTCTTCCTTCCTACTTAAAACAAAGACAAGAGAAAAGAGGAAAGCCACTGACGAAGCTGATTTTCTAGCAAGCAGTAGAAAAGTGAAGATTGATGGTGGTCAAGTTGGAGAAAGATGGTTTGCAACTGAATCAATGGAATAGGAAGATTCAGTATAGGAAGGCCGGAAAGATATAGGTCCCTCTAGTTAAGTGATTTCGGTCCAGCTAACCAAACTTCTGCCTAATTCCTAGCTAATAGCTTATGCTAAGATTTCCTCAATCTCTTCCTGAATCCTGATCAACATTCTGTCTCTGTGAATCTGGCAACTGGATCCCAGGTTGGATAGCCACAAATTCCTCTTTTATTCATTGCAATCAACCTCTGAACTCATACTTCTATTAGACCAATATTAACCTCATGGTCTTAATAAATGTCCTTTCTCACATATTATATGTGTCTGGCCATCCTCAATCTCAATGTTAATTTTTTTCCTTGAATTTCATACAACTTGCTCACATCATTCTTACAAGTTGCCCAGTTATGTGTAAAATATCCTGGAACTCTACTTCCTTTTTTTTTTTTTAAAAAATTTCCGAAAGCAAAATCATCAGTTCTGTGGAACTCCCTCCACCTCAAAGGCATAAACTGACAGATCTCAAGCCTGTCATAGGGCATTATTAAGAATTGTCTGAAAAATATGTGGTTCAGATTTTTTTCAATTAAATGGAAGGATAATATTCGACATATGTCAAGTCTCTCGATATTCTGAAACTTGGTACAATCCTCATTTTTTTTTTTCTTTCTCACTCTGACTCAGTGAACGTGCACCTCAGTTATTATGTCCTAAAAGATGTTATGCAAGGCATAAGTAAATGTGATAATATATACAACAGAGACTTGAATTTGATGCTGAAATTGTATTCTTTTGTTTTGTAATCATTGTTTTTGCGTTCCCTTCCCTTCCAAAGTTGTAACCTCATAGAATTTTGGAGTTTATTATTTGGTTTACTTTCAATTTGATTTGTGAGATTAATCTGTCTAATTATGTCATCCCTTTTTTTTTTTTTCCCAGAATGCTGTTCTAGCTTTGGATTCATCAGCCTTAGACATTGATCAGGTGGAGAATCTGATCAAATTCTGTCCCACTAAGGAAGAAATGGAGACACTTAAGGTAGATTCTTGTTTGATTGCAAGTGCCAAATTGTGGTTTCAGTCTGCATGCAAATTGAATTTATGCAATATATTTCAGCTGGGCAACTTTTGTTAAACTGTTTAGAATTAAAATTTTCAGTGTTGTTGGACATAGGTCTTTTTTTCATCTTTTGTATTATTGCAGGACCAGAAATTATTCTGCATCTTGCTATTCATTAGAGATAAATACATGATTCCCTTAGTATAGAAAATGAAACTGTAGGCTAGTTATTGTACTGAGGTCAAATGTGAGACAACTAACAGGGATTCAAAATATTAATATAGTCTTTAATGGTGTGAATTGATAATAACATCTTGTGTAGCATTTAATATTCAGCAACAGAGGCCCAAAAAGTTTTATGGAAAGAGCTAACCCCACAGATATTTAATTGCGTTAACAACAAAGCTTTGGCTGATTGAAGAATTAAGGAAGTATATTTATCATTTATGGTTGAAATTTGGATAATTTATATTTTCTATCTGCTGGCAAATTGCACCAGCGAAGTTTTCGTTTGTTGTTGTTTCTTACTATTTTTTTATTTATTGCAGAACTATACGGGTGACAAGGAAATGTTGGGGAAGTGTGAACAGGTTAATTGATAATGCCAAAGTCTTGAATTCTTGCAAAACCTGTAACTTGATTTCTGACGGTATAATTCATTTCTACAGTTTTTCCTGGAGCTGATGAAGGTACCACGAGTGGAAGCTAAGCTTCGAGTATTTGCCTTTAGAATCACCTTTTCTAGTCAGGTAATTTTCTGGATTATTTTATACATGATTCTAAGGGTTATTACATGAGAGACCATGCACTTATGATATTTTAATGTCAGGTGGATGATTTAAGATGTAACCTCAATACTATTAATGATGCTACTAGAGAGGTAACCTCAAAATTTATCAAATACATAGTTTATTTTTTTGTTCTGCATGTTGAATTTTATATACTTTTTTCAGGTGAAAGAGTCGGTGAAATTGCGTCAGATAATGCAAACTATATTGACTTTAGGAAATGCTTTGAATCAAGGCACTGCTAGAGGTACTAATTAGTTCTAAGTTATAATTTCTTTTCATAATATTTCCCACCCTTGCTCTTCATTTGTAGCATTCTTCATTTTTATTCTTCTTTATCCAGGATCTGCTGTTGGATTCAAACTAGATAGTCTTCTCAAATTATCTGACACTCGTGCAAGAAACAATAAAACAACTTTAATGCATTATTTATGCAAGGTATTTTTTTCCTTAGACTTGGCGGCTTAAATCATATATTTGCATCAGTCGCAAAGTCAAACTCTGTTGTTATGTTGTAAGCTATCCAGGGCAGATGAAGGTTTCATTTGATATGGAAAATGAATGTACTATAGGATATACATGCTACATCTGTCTTTTTTGTTGGTTGAGCCTCTAATAGTTTGTCCTTGTAGCTCATAATAATGCCATTGCAAATTCCTAATTAATAGAATTGTTTGAAAAAAATTAAAAATAAATAGAAACTAACCTCCACAAACCACAAAAGAAAATAAAAGAAAAGAAATTACTGGGAATTCTCTGATGCTCTGTGATCTGGATTAGAAAGAGCGAAGCAGAGTGTTGTTTACTTTTTCTGCAGTATGACTCCAATTATAGTCCAGTAAATTTTCTAGTTCAATGGATATTGAATTTATTTAGCGTGTGGTTTTATTACACAACCTTGGTTAAAATAGAGCTTATATTTCAGATTTCTTTGAAGAATGGTAAGTTAGGTTTCTTAATTGCAGAATTCTATATTGTCACTTGTACAAAAAAATGGTTGAATAAATTTTTTGATTATGGTGGGATCGTTTTCAGAGGAAATTGAAAGAATTTTAGAAACTGGTTGCTACATGTTCTTATTTTGCCACATGATTGAACACTATAACATACTATTAGAGGATGAAATCTAGAATTTAGGCATTCTCTTGATGAGCTTGATTATGGACTAAATAGAAAAGGCTATGACTTTCAAAAAAAAAAAAAAGAGAAAAAAAGGCTATGCATTAAGATCTGGCATGTATGATCTTCAATATGTTCTAGATTATGTGCTTGGCTGTTGCAGTTCTGATTGTTAAATTTTATTCTATTTTTTTTCCTTGTCTCAATTATTTTTTACCTTATTACTCGCTGTTTATTTTATTTATTGGTTTCTATGTAATTGTCTGACTTTTATAGTTTTCAGAGTGGTGTTTCTTTGCTTGTGATGTTGTGGAATATTATTTTTTTTAATTTTTCTATTTAAATTGCATAGCTTCTTGCTGAGAAAATGCCAGAGTTACTAGATTTTGATAAGGACCTTGTACATATAGAAGCTGCTTCAAAGGTATGTTAATATGCTGCTTCTCTCTATTCTTAAACTTCCTGATAGCTAGTCAATCTGAGATGCCTATTTACCATTCTTCTCTGCTTGAGATTACTAGATTCAATTAAAAAACTTCCTGATAGCTAGTCTATCTGAGATGCCCAATCATTCTTCTCTGCTTGAAATTACTAGATTCAATTGAAAACCTTGGCCGAAGAAATGCAAGCTGTGAGTAAAGGTCTTGAAAAGGTTGAGCAAGAACTTGCTGCTTCAGTGAATGATGGTGCTATCTCCACAGGCTTCCAAAGGGTGAGGAGCAATGAAGATTTTTAGTTACTTTTTGAATATCTGTTTTTCTTTGATTTTCATTCAATTGCTTCTTTATAGTTTCAAGATGTTGAGCAATTTAACCTTTGGAATCAACTTTTCTATATTTTATTTTTCTATAGTAGTACTGGCAAATAACAATGCACTAACTGAATATAAATTATGTCCAAGACATATGTACATTGACCAAATTGTTTTCTTGTTTAAATTGAATTCTATTACATGACGATTCCTTATGTGGTCAAACCTTTTATTTTTATTTGTGAGTTTGCCGAAATTCTTAAGCTTTTGTGTTTCAACTTGGTTTTTGGTCATTTGAAAGATGAAGATCACCTTTTGCAGGTGTTGAAGAACTTCCTTGATACTGCTGAAGCTGAAGTTAGGTCACTTATTTCATTGTATGCTGATGTGGTCAGTTCTCTCTATGCCTCTTAATTTTTTCTGATTGTTCATGTGCAGTTGATGGCTGCTTTTTATCCTAAATGTTTGGTTCATTGTCTTTCAGGGAAGGAATGCAGATTCATTGTCCCAATACTTTGGGGAGGATCCAGCTCGTTGCCCCTTTGAGCAAGGTCTAATAGAAAATGCTTTTTCTTGTGTGCACCCAGATTCACCCAGTGTTGATTTTTGACACTCATTTAATCAAGTGGGAATATTTTTTTTCATCAAAACTATCTATGAGTGGCAGCAAATGGTGATGAAATGATAAAAAAGATTTTTATCCTGAATGTTGTTTTAGGTTTATCATTGTAAATCAAGCCTAAGATTTGATGTGAGATGGTTTTTTTGGTATTGTGATCAAAATATTTGAACTGATTAGTGATTTTTTTTTAATGCTTGTTCTCTGCAGTGACACAAATCTTAGTCCTTTTTGTGAAGATGTTCAAGAAGGCGCGTGATGAGAATGAAAGGCAGGCTGAGGCTGAAAAGAAGAAATTGGAAAAGGAAGCTTTGAAAGAACGAGCAGCTGCTAATTTATCAGCAAAGAAAGATGAGGGTGACAATGATAGATCAAAACCTGGTTTTCAAATCCAGAAACACCCTCTGTGATCCTCCTTCAATGATAGTGACCTGAAATCTGCTAATGCTAGAACTGGAAGCGTCCATCTAAACACATGTTTTGTGACATAATTGGACTACTAGTTCTATTTTGAATCAGATAAAAAGCTGCTCTTCTATGTCAAGGTTTTCTAGCTCGCAGAGCACCATCAATTTCTCTGCAAGTTGCTCTCCCCGCGGCCCTTTTCTTTTGGTTACAGATGACTCAGAAATCCCTCGTGATTATTTAGAAGTTGTAAAACCTGCAGATAGAGTATGAAATGAATCCTCAAATCTGGAAAAGGCTTTTCCCTCAACTTTTGCAGCATATAGCAGTTTTGTTGGAGAGATTTAATAGATTTATTTGAGACCGGATATTAAACACGCTCGACTGAAGGCTGAAATGGTTTGGTGGGAGGGCCAAACACTATACAAGCGCTCTTGTATATTTCTATACAGTGACTTTTTTTTTTTTTTTTTTTCTCTTGGCAGTCTGTAAGCAATGACTGCTAGTAAATGAGATTTCTATTACGTTCTTAGCGAGGTTGTAATTTATGGGGCAAGTTGTGCAACATATTTTTTGATATTTATTCCTTCATGTTCGATTACAGAAAAAGATGAGTGTAGTTTATGATGCACAGGGTGCCCTTTTGATGGGTAAAATTGCATGATGAACATAAGAAGAGATCTTATTTACATAAAAAACATATGAAATTGTTGTCTATGAATAAGTGTATATATATATACACATTTTAAGCCAAGTGTTCTGATGTTTCTTCTTTCTTGGCTTTCTCTTTCTCAAGCAAGTGCATTTTTTGAGCTTCAGACATTGATATAATGATTGCGTGCAACTTAGCATTCATCTCCTCAACCTTTTCCATAAGCCTGTCATTTGTAAACATGCCCAAAAATACACTTTGTATGGTTTCCCAGCTTTCAAGCAGTGGCAACGCAATAATTACTACCGATCCGACGCTGCCCCATGCTATAGCAATGACAGCCCAGAATGTGAAGTATCCTTTGCTGAATTCCCCTGCATCATAGACACAGAATAAATGTAATTGTCAACTTCATCACTGCTTCCGGATATGAATTTATAAGCATTAGAGTCTGTTGCTATTGAGTCGCAAGAATACTCTGGTTACGATGTTTGAATTAGGCAATGTTCTGTGATACATATGCAACAGCAACACTGGTGAAGGGATCACCAGATCACAACATCAAAAATACCATCATGCGTTTCATGGAAAAAAAATGTTAATGGTATTTGCGTAGAAGTTAATTTGGACATAACTTGCTAATGGAACTTTGGTTGCATCACAGAAAATGACCATTGCTTGGAAGGGCAAGGACACGACAATTTTTGAAGTGAATGAAGTTACCTGCTGGAAGAGTGAGAAGAGGCCATAATATAGCGATCACAACAGTGAAACCTACACCCCATTTGATAATCCAAGCTTTTGCTTTTGCAAGTTTCTCCTCCTTGAACTCTTCTGCTGGCAGCTCATCCTTTTCCTTTTCAACCACTGTGATCTGCTTTGTAGTGTCCCAGTCGTAGTTTTGAGGCCACAACATACTACAGACAGCATGAATAGTTCCACCTGTAACTATGGAAACAAGGTTTCCAGAAAGCATCGGTGCATTATGACCAGTTGTGTTGAGATTTACATGGCCATACTCGACGACTGTAACTAATAACCAAGTTATAATCCCAAGAACACAGCCTATAATAGTTCCAAGGATGGCTCCTTTTGCATTTGCTTTGCTCCACAGAAGCATAAAGGCTATAGGCATAACAGCAGAACCAACAAGTACTCCCATAGCAAGATACATCCATCCTAATGATACTCCAGCTTTATTCAGTATTATTGCTAAGAATCCCATGAAGCATCCGAAGCCTAAGACTACAGCCCTTGACACTTTGAGGATTTTTTTCCCACTCGCATTTGGGTTTATGTACGTGCGGTAGATATCATAAGTGCATAATGATGAAACAGCAATTAGCTCAGAGGATCCAGCAGATGTCACAGCCCTGATCATAAAGTAATTGTCAAGAAAAGAATGTGCAACACATAATCAATGTATCCACTAATATCAGAATTTTCTTCTGACACGCTTAAGATTTTGTAAAGTTTTGACTACGAAAAAACATCGAATTTAGCATAAATTGCAGCTTAGCTTACATAAAAAGCATAGTGAGAAGAAGTACAGATCCTGCCTTCCCCATCAAGGCTATAGCAGTGGCAGGAGGAACGAGTCCGTGGCTTGCTTCGGTTGCAGTTATGGGAAGATCAAGAGCGAGTGCCCCAAGGCCTAAAGACGTTGCCAAAGAGAATGGTACAGCAAACCACACCAGCCCACCCAGCAAGTAGCCCTTATGAGTTGACGAAGGTCTAGCAGCTATGGCACTCACCCAATATCCCTATAATTTTCAAACCTGAAACATCACTATAGTCGGCAGGCATGCATACATATAAAGAGAGGAAAAAGGAAAGAATTCTAAAGATAACTTGTTAGGTGCATAGCTGCTAAACCATCTATCAAGCTTACATTGTCTACGAAAACTGTACCAAAGTTGCCAACAATGTTTATAATTCCAAAAACCAGCCCTCCTGAACTCAACATTGTCAAATAAGATCCCTTGTAATTTCCACTGACAGGGCCGCAGGATTGGCCATTATGTGAAATTGGTTCTTGACACACTCTTGATTTGCTTGTTAGCTCCAACAAACGATGGTATATCACACTTGGACTTCCCAGTTCACTGCTTGCTGTGTAGACCAGGTATACAAAAATGACTAGAACCACATGTACTGAACAACACAAATTCACATTCAGATTGATGTAATTAAGAAATGAATCAAAGTTTGAGCATTACCAAGGAGATTTCAGAAAATACCTATAACAGAATGTATATAGCTTGCCAAGAAAGTTGCTTTCAGCCCACCGGCCAGAGTGTAGACAACCACTCCAAGTGGAATGAGAAAGCTAGCTGAGTAAATGTTGACTCCTGTAAGTGCATTTACTACGGCAGAACCACCAAGAAGCAGCATAGCAGTTACAATGATATTTGTGAGCAAGCAGAAAGCAAGGAAGACAATATGTGCAGCAGTCCCCCAACTGAGGCCGGCAACAACAATTTAATTATAATTACATTAGAGCTAAATGAGGAACTGATTTGATTAATTTGAACTTTTAATTATCAGTACATTATGATTTCAAGTTCAGTGAAACAGTTAAACATACCGAGCTTTGACAATTTCACAGATAGTATGTGCATGAGGAGCTTTTCTTTTGATCTCTATAGCCATTATACCAAACAAAAGCACCTGTTCAATGAATCATCAAAAATCATGTAAAACATGTATACCAAACAGGAATACGAAAAATTTACAGATTGAATTTAACATGCCTGGATAGTAGCTCCACTGGCATACCAAAAAGGTCCACTCACTCCATACTCCCAAGCAACATTGGAGCTTTGCAAAATTGTAGCAGCCCATGTCCACTATTCAAGATTCATTGTTATCATTAGCTTCTAGTGCGTTTTAATTCAGCAGAAATTCACGATAAATGACCCTTCTAAATAAAAACTGCTAGATGGCTTGCCTGGGATACAATTGCACTAGCTATAAGTCCTGTTTTGATATTCCTGCCTGCGGTGTTGAACCATTCTGAAGTGTGCTTAGATCCAACGTATCTCCTCTCCAACCATACCTGACAATTCATTCAAACAGCAAGTTGAAATCAAATTAAAACAACCAGACTGATAAATGAATTGTAACTATAAAGAATTAAAACTCGTTCTGTTTATAATGAAGATTACCAAGAAAGAGGTGAAGACAGCAAAAAAGACACCAAACCCAAGAATCACAGAGTAGCCAACACCTTGATTAAGGACAGGCTTGCCTTGAAAGAAACTGGACTGTCTTACGCACTCACTTCCATCCTCGGAGACTTTGTAATACTTAGCTGAGAATTCATATCCCAAAGGTGGACACGATAGTGAAGAAGCCATGCTTATATATGATATATGAAGAAGAAGAAGACTCAAAAAACGAAGAAACTACGATACATATGTACTGTTACACGATCCCTTCTCTTCTCTTCTCTTCTCTGCTCTTCTCTTTAGCAACAGCGTCAAAAACAATTACAAAAGAAAGAAAACTAAGTGTATGGTAGCATAGGACAGCTAGAGAAGACTTTGTTTCCTTATCTGTCAGGACAAAAACCTCTCCGATTCTAGCCAAGATTCTCTCTTTCCTTTCCTTTGTCATATTCATATGGTAGAATCTTTTCACATTCTCTTATTATTATTATTATTATTATCCAATCAAAATTCAGTTTTGATTAAACTAATAAAAACTAATGAAAGTTGTTTTTCTACATCGGATGTACAATGGAAAAAATTGTGATACATTATACAACAGTTTTACATCTAATCAATAAAAATGAGACAAGTACTTTTATATTATAAATTTTACCGTTTGGCATATTATAATCGGTACAAATAATTTTTTTTTAACTAAAATCTAATAGCACATGAATGAATCTATCATATTATTACACTAATTGTTCATTTATTTATTTACCTTTATTACTTTCTTAATTGGCTAACTTAACTTTTTTGAATTCATTAGCTAACTTGACTTAATATTATTGATTTTACCTTTCATTATAAAATTTCCTGTTATTTTGACTTATAGTTTCGAAGATTCATACTAAGGATACTGTTTTTGGAATTTTGCTATTATACATGTTTTTTTTAATTAGGTTTCAATTTTTAGGAAATCATTTTATTTAAAAAGGTTTTCTATATATATCTATCTTTTTTCTTAAATTAGATTTTAATTTTTAGGAAAATAATTATATATATAATCTAATTTAATTTTTCATAATAAAAATTTAGAGAGTAGATAATATATTTTTATAATTCAAAGTGTACTTTTGGGTAAACTCAAATCACCTAGTCCGGATGGGTTCCCTCGGGTATTCTATCAACATCACTGGGACATAGTGGAATGAGATGTGGTGGAGCTGGTGAAGGATTTCTTTATCTCAGGTAAAATGCCTTGCACCATTAATCACACCTCCATTGCTTTCGTTCCCAAAACTAAGCAACCAAAAACATTTAATGGTTTTAGACCAATAAGTTGTTGTAATTTTGTGTTTAAGGCGATATCAAAAGTAATGGCTAATAAGCTCAAGGCTCTTTTGCCGCAAATAGTATCAGAAAACCAATATACTTTTGTCAAGGGTAGAAATATTAAAGACAACATCTTCCTCAACCACAAAGTGATGCGTGCTCTCAAAAATAAATTCAAAGGAATTTTTTTTTTTTTTTTTGCTATGAAGTTAGATTTCCAAAAAGCTTTCGACAAGGTACAGTGGTTGTTTTTTATGTCTGTTCTACAAAAGTTGGGTTTCAAAGAGAAGTGGATAAAATGGGTGCAAGAGTGCGTCACAACTGTTAAGTACTACTCAATAGCTATTAACAGAAGCAACAGAGACTATTTTGCTTCCCACTGTGGACTCTGGTAAGGAGACCCATTGTCTCCATACATGTTCATCTTGGCTGCTGAAGCTCTGTCAAGATCCTTGCTATGGCATTAAAGTCAAGGCTCTCTCAAAGGTATTCAGCTCTCCAGGTATTGCCATCGTATAATTCCTTCATTTTTTACTGATGATTCCATAATCTTTGGCGAAGCAAGCATTGAAGAGGCGAGCACTCTAAAAACCATTCTTTATGAATTCTTGATGGAATTAGGGCAATGTATTAATCTGAACAAATCAGAGATTTTCTTTAGTAAAAACGCAGGTATGGAGATTAAAAATTCTCTTTGTGAGCTCTTTCAAATTGGTGAATCAAAGTATACTACTAAATACTTGGGCATACTAGTAGCTTGGGCAAAATCCAAGAGACTACTATAATTGAAAAAAAAAAAAAAAAAGAGAAGATTCAATCCTGGAGAAGTAAATTTCTTTCCCAAGCTAGTCAAGAGATTATGATAAAGGCTGTGATACAAGCTCTCCATGCCTATGTTATGTCTGTGTTTGAACTGCTTGCAAGTGTGGTTAAAGAGATTGAGAAAATGATAAGGAATCTGTGGTGGTCACAGAACCCTTCAGCTAAAAAAATTCATTGGGTGAGATGGAGTGTCATGACGCGATCCAAGAAAAGCGGAGGAATGGGGTTCAGGGAACTTGAGCTCTTTAATAAAGCTCTACTTGGCAAAATGGGTTGGAGGCTAATTCCATTCCCAGAATCTCTACGTTCCAAAGTCTGAACAAGGAATGGTTGACTAGTTTTCCAAGCAGGGTCCAAAGCCATCCAGGATTTCGAGTAGTATTTTGGATGGGAGAGAGCTGTTAAAGGAAGAAAGCAGATGGAATGTCAACACTAGTGCCGATGTCAACATATGGTCAAACCTCTGGATACCTTCACTCCCTGGCTATTGTCTTTGAACCCAACAATCTGATGGATGCAATTTGCACCTGTCAAAGACTTAATAAATCAACAATCAGGTCAATGACATTCAATGATGCAAACCAAACAAACACCAACGATGTTGATAAGCATGATGATCTACTCAAGTATGATGGTCCAATGACTAGAACTCGCATAAAGAAGTTCAAGGATGCTTTAGGAGTGTTCGTGAAGCAAGAGATGAAGCTTGAGATGATGAATCAAAGCACAAGTGCAAATGGAGCTCAATTGAGTATATTTGGACAAAGTTTGACAAAAGGGCAAAATCGTCACTTTTACACCTTATTATCATATTTTGACCCTCAAAATGAAGAATTCATGTCAAACTATTCAAATGGAGCGATTTCCATTGAAAATGCATAAAGTGGAATTTTGAAGATTTTTGAAGGTTCTAGAAAATGCTAAGGGAATCTACAAGAATCAAGAATCTTTCAAGAATATTCTCAATAAATAAAACCCTAGATGTGACGGAGAGTGGCTATTACTCATATTTAAAGACTTGGTCAAATTTTGCTTAGTTGTCATTAATAGTCATTAGTTATCTTATTTTTAAAGGAATCCTCTTTAATTAAGGATTTTCCTTTATAGGAGTCTTTAGGAATAAGTAAGAAACCTATTCCTTTAAGGATTAGGATGTTTACATGCCTATATAAGGGCTTAAATAATGTAAAACAAATTTAGTGAATGAGAGAACATATTATTATCAGAAATTCGAATTCTTGTGAGGTTTAAGTCCTTTTCTTTTGTTCTTAAAAGAACTTTAGTGAATTTATCAAGTGAAGGCTTGGTACATTCAAACCTAGTTTAATTTAGACTTAAAATTAACTTAGTTAATCTTAGGTTTATATTAAACAACCTTTAATTATTTGTCATTAAGGTTCTTAAGTACAGGTTATTTAAGGGTCTTATTGGGAATTAGAGTTTTCTTTTGCTTGTTTTATGAATGATCCTTGGCAAAGGTTATCAAGATTGAGTACGGGTTTGGTACAAGTTAACCACGTTCGTACCAAATGATACTACTATGTAAGTGAGGGTCTCCAGGATGGAACAAAATTTGACTCCATTGAGGGAGACGAGATGGTGTTTGATAGAGGGCATATTAATTAAGATTGCCCTCTTGGTCGATTTTTCAAGATTTTCTTTCTTGATTTTTATTATTATAGGATTTTTTATTGGGAGTTCTCCATGAACTTCATCATTGTGGTTTTTCTTTATGAATATTGTAATTTGGAATTGTCAAGGAGCAGCGTCCAGAGAATTTCATCACTCACTCCTACTAATTCTATGCATTCACAAGCCTATGATATTGGGTTTACTAGAAACAAAAATTAGTGGGATTGTGGTTGATGATGTTTGTAATCGGATTGGGTATGATAATTGGATTCGGGTGGAATCTCTTAGTTTCAGTGGAGGCATTTGGTTATTTTAGAAGAGCAAAATGGATATTCAAATTCTCAAAACTCACCCTCAGTTTATTCACTGCAGAGTTAGATTACACTCGGGTGTTAATTGGTTGCTATCTGTAGTTTATGGCAGTCCAGATTCTCAACTTTTCTGAATTCTTTGGCATGACTTATCTCATTTAAATTTAGTGTTAGATGATCCTCGGATAGTGGCCAGAGATTTTAATGCAATGCTCTATATCACAGAGGTGAGCAATACGATGTCCTTTACATCTCACTGTAGTGGTCATTTCTCGAATTGGGTATTTGAAGAAGGACTTATTGATATAGGATTTTCAGGAGCTTGTTTCACTTGAAGACGTGGTGGTGTAGGCTCTTCATTCAGGGGTGCCAAGTTGGACAGGGCATTGTGTAACTGTAAGTGGAGGGATTTATAGCCATCAGAGGATGTAATTCATCTTCCCCAACATCAGTCTGACCATAGCCCACTGTGCATACAAATTGCACCTATTTGAACCCTCTTATTCATCGTTCTTTTCGTATATAAGTGATATGGTTTACACATCCGGGATTTACATAAGTAGTTGCAGACTCTTGGCAGGGTCAGAAACTAATGTTGCAAAATGTTAGTGATCTCACTGTTTCTTTGAAGTCCTGGAATTTGAATTATTTCTGGAATTTTTTTCAGAAAAAGTGCAGACTTTGGGCTCGAATTACAGGCATACAACTATCTTTCATGAGTAATCCTCACCCAGGTCTTGTTAAATTGGACATAAAGCTTAGAAAGGAGCTTGATCTTGTGTTAAAATAGGAAGAAATTTTTTAGTTTCAAAAGTTAAGAGAGGAATGGATACTCTCTGGAGACCGTAATACAAATTTTTTTTCACTTATCCACAGTGATTCGTCATAATAGGAACCATATTAGTGGACTAAGGGATGATAATGATGAATGGGTTTGGGATCAACGTAAATTGCATGGTATGGTTCAGAAGTTTTATCAAAACCTTTTTTATTGATCCATGAGAGAAGATTCGAGATGTTTCTTTGAACTCTGACATCTCATTTCCCCCCTAACTTCTGAGCAACTAGAGCAGGTTCATCAATCTTTTTCTAGAGAGGAGGTTCGAGCAACTCTGTTTGACATGTTGCCTTTAAAAGCACCAGGCCTGGATGGTTTAAATGCTGGTTTCTTTTAGAAAATGTGGCATGTAGTTGGCCCTTCCATTTGTGAGTTTGTTCTTCAATTTTTTGCCAAAGAGAGGCTTCCAAAAGAAATCTATGAAACACTGATTGTTCTCATTCCAAAAGTTCAAGCTCCTGAGTATTTGAATCAAATGCGCCCGATAAGCCTCTGTAATATGCTATATAAAATAATTACCAAGACTTTGGTGAATTAATTAAAGAAGGTCATGCCTAGCATTATTACACCTACCCAGTGTAGTTTTATTCCAGGGAGTCAAATTTCAGACAATATTGCGATTTTTCAGAAGGTTAGACACTATCTCCATACCAAGCATTCGGGGAAAGGTTATATGGTTCTTAAGATTGATTTGGAGAAAGCCTTTTTGGGAATTTTTTCGCAGTACTTTAAAAGTTATAGGGTTGAATGATCAATGGGTTCGTAATGTAATGACTTGCATCACCTCCTCTTCTTTATCAGTTCTTTGGAACGGGCAGCCTCTGAATAGCTTTTCTCTTTCTCTAAGGATCTAACAAAGGGACCCTATATCCCCCTATATTTTTGTTTTATGTATTGAGCGATTGAGTCATCTTATTAACAGTATGGTTCTAGATAGGAGTTGGAGTCCTCTTAAAGTCTCTTATGGTGGTCTTGAGCTTACGCATTTATTTTTTGCCGATGACATAGTCCTCTTTGGAGAAGCATCAGCTAAATAAATGCAAATAATGCTTAATTGTTTGAATATATTCTGCCATATCTTGGGTCAGAAGGTAAATTTCTCAAAATCTTTACTTTATGTTAGCCATAATGTGGATAGCTGTATTGCAAATCAATTATCTAGCATGTATATGGGTATGTATTTAGGAATGCCTTCCCTTTATGGAAGGATATCGAGTAATTCTTTTAAACATGTGATGGATCGAGTTTCTTCTCGTCTTGCGGGTTGGAGGGCGAAATCCCTCTTCTTTTGCTGGAAGAGCCACCTTGGTTCAATATATGATTACTAATATTCCTTGTTACTCGATGAAAACTATGGCCATTCCTATTTCAATTTGTAAAGAAGTTGAGAGATTGGCTCGGTCATTTATATGGGGCAACAATGAGCATGGACGCATAACTAGTCTTATCAGTTGGAAAACGGTGACTATGTCAAAATTATAGGTAGACTGGGGATTTGAAACATTCAATAAACAAACTTAGCTTTCCTTGCAAAGTTGGAGTGGAGGTTGATTATTGAACCTAACAGTTTATAGGCGCAGGTGCTCAGAAAAAATATTTAGGTTGAAACCGTTCAATGTTTAGCTTTAAAAATAAATCCCAAGCATCAGCTTTATGGCGGGGTCTGGTGAAAGCATCTCCAATTTTACAACAGGGGGTCCGTGCAAAGGTGTGTGATGGTAGTTCTACTTTATTTTGCTTGGACTGTTGGTTGCAACCTTATCCCCTTATTTCCAAGGCCTTGATGGATATAAGTTTGGTTGATCAATAGAAGAGAGTTTCTGATTACTGGGTTCAGGATATGGATTGGAATTGGACAAGTCTTCAGATATTATTACCTATGGAGATTTTGAATATGTTGACTACCGTGTTCATAAGGCCAAAGTCAAATCAACAAGATCACTTGTGTTGGGGGTTGACTACTAATGGCATGTTCTCGGTAAAAACTGCTTATCTTGCTCCGTGCATGGATATGGGTGGAGCTGGCAGCCGAGTTTGGAAAGTGATTTAGAAGCTCTATGTCCCTCAGCGAATCCAGGCTTTCTTATGGATGGTCAGTCATGAAAAGGTGATGTGTAATGTGGAAAGAATGAGACGAGGTTTCACGCATGATTCTTTATGCTTGATGTGTCATCAGGAGGATGAAACTATCCTCTATTTTTTTGGGACTGTAATAAAGCAACTCAGATTTGGAATGTGTAGACGGCGGGGTTTAGCGCGCGCCCAAGTTTATTGCAACCGCGACACTGTTTGAGCTCAGGGCTCTAGGGAACACACTAACCATTGTCACAAAGACATGGCGTGGAGATGAGGAGTCGCCACCCAGGGTAATAACT
>CATIWM010097833.1:0-11515 GCA_949671775.1 Mallotus repandus | reverse complement strand
AGACAAACAAAATAACCCTAAAATTCGTTTGAATACATAGATTAATCCATGGAATTCCATGGATCTTCATAAATCTTGTTCACCACTACGGATTCAAATCACCCATCCAAGATCATAAACACAGAAATAAAAAGGATTAGTAACCAAAAAATAAAAAAATCAAAATCAAATCAGAATGGAATAAAAAACAAATAAATAAAATAAGAAAGAAAGGAGTTCAAGAAAAACTAGCTATGATGGATGCAGTATTAATTGGCTCCTCAGAGGATGTGTTTAATTCACCGTCTGAATGGATCTCCAAGATTGAATCACGTATTCCGGCTTGTTTTCGTCAAAATCTTTTATCACCGAACCAAAAAACCTTTCTTTGAAAATTCCCAGAACCCAAAAGAAAATCTTCTTTTCTCTCCTTTTCCTCTCTGCCTCTCCCCTTTCTTTTCTACATTCTCCTCTCTCCTTTTATTCTCCGTATATCCCAAATCCATTTTACGGGATAAGTGATTACGTAGAGATAAAATGATCAAGTTACATAGATTGGATAAAAGATAGAGCGGAGCTGATATACGTTAATTTATTTATTATATTTTTTATTTTTATTATTTTTTTATTATTAATTTTCGACCAATCAAATTGAAGAAAAATTAATAAAAAAATTAAAATAAAATAAAATAAAACAAAATAAAAAAATTTCAGGAAAATTCGATCGGTACTCTAGAATTCCGGTCGGAATTCCGCAATTTCAACCGGAATTCTGTAGATTTTCGATCGAACATATGGAATTCCGATCGGAATTCTGGATTTTCGATTGGAAATATGGAATTCCGATCGGAATTCTAGATTTCTGATCGGAAATCCACTATTTCGATTGATTTTTTTTAACATTTAATTACAAAAAGACCCTTGAAGGAAAAGAAAACTTTCAATTTAGTCCGTAAAAATGCAATCAAGCCTTGGAATCCGAAATTCAAATATTAGAGACCCATTTGCGATGAGTTTTCATCATCTGATTCCTCTCTCGCATCCATATTCTAGTTATCCTAAAATTAGGAGCCTACACATAGAGTGTACTACCTCTTCCTTTATTAATTTGTACCTATTTTATGCATGTGTTTTCATGATTGCATGAGATGTGATCCATGGTTTTTATCTAATATAGAGTGAGTACATTTATGCTAGTCATGAGTGGGAGAGGGAAAGAGCAAGCATCTTATCGTGAGTAGATCAATTAGCTGCATGTGCGGCTGGCAGCTTTCAAGATGGATGCAGATGATGTGGGGCCTGAGTGGATGATAAAGATACCTGAGTGGATTCAACTATTGTTCTTGATGGCACCCATAGCCAATGTAGTAAGTTAATAATAACCACAGGCATCTTCGTGTACTTCTTCCATTGCTATAGGAGCTTTTATCTCGTCCAGACATCTGAGTTGTATCCTGTTTGAAGTTCTTTTGTATAATACACCCTAGTGTGATGTGAATTTTGATGCCAGTTGCTGGATGACTGCCTTGTCTTTTTCGACTACCTTCTCAAGGTAAATTCTATTTGTGAGTTATTGAGGTATATTGTAGAACTAGGGTTTGTTATCTGCTTTTATTTCTACTGTTCTAAGGCATTTATGGCTAGGTTGCTTTGATTTAAGTAGGATTAGGGGCTTCATGGGCATTTTGGTCAGTCCTTCCCATACTGATGCTAGGGAAGCAAGTGCGTCTGCCATTTGGTTATGGTTTCTAGGGAGATGGATGAATTTGTATTTTTGGAAGCATAAGGCGAGCTCTTATAGGTGGCTTAGATATGGCCTCAAGTGTTGTTCTTTCAGTTCTCATTCTTTTATTTTTTGATTGATTACTAACATGGAATCCCCAAATATTTTGACTTTTGTCACTCTCAAAGCTATCAAAGCTTCTATGCCAAGTGTACATGCTTTATATTCTGACTCATTGTTAGTAACCTTGAGCGCTAAATTCTTAGCAATTGTACCACTTCTCCATCTGGTGTTAGGAGTATGATCTCGACTCCTGCTCCATATTGATTGACTACCCCATCAAAGTACATATGCCATCCTTATACCTCGATGGTCGTGTTGAGGTCATTTGGGCAGTCTAGTTGAATTTCTTCTGAATATGGAATCATGTTGAGGGCTAGGTATATAGTGACTGCTCTCCCTTTCACTATCTTCTTAATCAGATACTGTACATCAAATTTTATGAGTAGAACGAGCCACTTGGCTAGTTTTCCCACTAAGGACGGAGGTTTATAGAGATGCTTCAGAGGATCCATTTTGAACACAGCTTGAATCTTGTATGATTGAAAGTAGTGTCTGAGTTTCTTCATTGCCCATACTACTGCTAGACATATCTATTCAACTTGACTGTACTTTTCCTCATAAGGTAGCATTTTCTTGATCAGGTAGTGGACTACATGCTCTGCTTCCCCTTCTCCCTCTTGGGCTAGCATTGCACCGATTGCATTCCCTTCAATAGCTAGGTACAAGGTTAATGGCAACCCAGACTTAGGTGGTTTTAGAACTAGTGGACTAGCTAGGTAGTTTCTGATCTTGTGGAATGCTAGTTGACACTGTTCATTCCATATAATTGGCTGATCTTTTCTAAGTAGCTTAAAAATGGGCTTGTAAACTGCTGCTAACTTGGCGATGAACTTGCTTATGAATTGTAGCTTTGCTAGAAACCCTCTAATTTCTTTCTTTGTTTTTGGTACTAGCATTTCTCTAATCACTTTTGCTTTATCTAGGTCCACTTCAATTCCATTTTGGCTGACGATGTATCCCAGCATCTTGCCTGAAGTCACCTTGAATATGCACTTTTTGGGATTAAGCATGAGGTTGTACTTTTCAACCCATCTAAGGAATTTTTCGAGAGCAGCCTGTGCCCTTCTCTAGTTTCTGATTTAACCATCATGTCACTACGTACACTTTGGCCTCTTTATGAATCATGTCGTGGAATATAGCTATTGCCATTCTTTGGTAGGTTGCACCTGCATTTTTCAGGCTGAAGGGCATTACCCTCTAGCAGTAAGTACCATATTTTGTTATGAAGGATGTCTTTGCTTTATCTATGATGGCTATCATAATCTGATTGTATCCTAAAAATCCATCCATTATGCAGGAAGAAGCGTTGTCTATCAAGATATCTATATGAGGCAAAGGGAAGTCATCCTTTGGGCATGCTTTGTTTAGATCTCTATAGTCAACACAAATTCTGACCCTTCTATCTTTTTTTGGCACTAGCACAACATTTGCTAACCACTCTGGATAATCTACTACCTCTAATAACTTAGCCTTGACATGTTTTTCGATGTCTTCTTTTACCAATTAGGCCTATTATGGTCTGAGTCTTCTTAACTTTTGCTTTACTGGTTTACACCCTTCTCTAGTGGGAATGTAGTGTTGAGCGATGTCTCTATCGATGTCGGGCATGTCTTCATACGTCCAAGCAAATACTTTTGACCATTTTATTAATATTATTTCACTTTCTCTCTTCTTTTCAAGGGTAACATATTTTGAAATATGCAAAATACAAGGTTCATTTTCTGTGCCAATGTTAAATGGTTCACTACATGTGTAATGAATGTCACACTACCATCAGAAAGTACATCAAACAAGTAAGCAAAATTTGATTTCATTGCATTAACTTTAGAGTTTATTACATCATCATTTTTGAATAAAGGAAAAGTACAGAGATCATCTCCAGTAGTAGTGTCTTCAAACAGAATATCATCAATGCTTGATTCAAGGATGGCAACAACTTCCTCACAATTGAGGGTCTCGATCTTGGATTCTAATCCCAGATTCATCATCAGTTCTTCAATATCAGTCTCAGTGATATCTTCTGGTGAGTGTTTTCCCTTAGCAGAGTCAATAACATCTTTAAAGATTTCAAAGCCAGGTTTCTCAACCCCTTCCTTCTCCTACTTTTTTGTCTGTCCCTGGTAGATTTTAGTTGAGCCTCCTGGAATAAAAGAGGTGGACTTCTTAGTTCCAGTGTATTTCTCAAGATCATACCCCAGGCCATGTCTGCTAGTTTGTCCTAAAAAATCAGGTAATTCTACGACTCCAGTGTACCTTCCACCCAGTCCAGTTTTGGGCAGGTATAGCATATTTTTCATCATTACAACAACCTTTGGGTTGACCCAATCTTCATGGATTATAGAGATCTAGAAGCTTGGTGGCACTATGTTCAAGCAAGCGATGATGTTAGTTTCAGTCAGAATGGTGACAACTTTATCTTTGAGTGGGAATTTGATCTTCTGGTGTATTGTAGAAGCTTTGCCTCCCATTTGATAGAACCAGGGCCTCCCTAATAGCAAGGCAAAAGTTGGAGGGATGTTTAGGACAGTGAACTCTGCTACTGATTCAATATCCCCCATAGTGACTACTGCTTTGAAAGCCCCTACAACTGGCTTCTTAGAGTCATCATTAGCTTGGATAATCACGTTAGATTCCTCTAGGTCTTCAACATTCATTCTGAATTTGTACAACAGCCTCAAGGGGCAAACATTGATGGTAGATCCATCATCTACCATAATAAATGAGGTCTTCTTAGATATGACTATTGCCTATATGAACAAAGGATGATTATGGACCCTTCCTTTAGGAGGCAGATTTTCATCTGAGAAGGTGATTGCATTAGAAGGGCTTTCAATAAAGAAGCTATCATTTCACAAGGTGAAGCATCGGTGGTGATCTTTGCATCATTAAGATCCCTGACTAGAGCATCTTTGTGCTTCTTAGAGGCCATGAGCAATTCCCAAATACTAGCTTGTGCCTAAGTTTTCTTAAGCTGCTTAAGGACCTAATCGTCTTCTTCCTTAGTCGAAGTCACATCACATGACATTTTTTCCCCTTGGAAACATCATTTTTAGGAGGATGGTAGACTCTTTTACTGTGGGTTACGTGGTTAACTGAGGGTAAAGGCTATTTAGATATCTATTTTTTGCTGTGTGGTGTCTCTTGCTTAGTTGCTTTTACATTATTGCCTTATTCTAGACAATGTTCTCAGAGCCACCATGTTATAGGGTATCTGTGCTTTTTTTAACTTCTTCATTAGAGTCATACTAGATGTCAATTCCTATGACTTGTAGGTTTTGAGACTCTACGATCGTAGTCATTCTATCTTCTTCATCAAATAGTTCTCTCCATCCTGAGGGTAGTATATCCTCTAGAAGGACATGAGCTATTGAAGGTGCATTGTACTTGACTTTGTAGTCAAATTTTCCAGATGGCCAGCCCGGTAGATCCCACACTTTATATTTGGTTTGCTCAATTTTGAGGCTTTTGTCTGTTTCATACGGATAAGGGCAGTCAATCACTTTACCATTCATGGGAAAGGCTGCATATCTAGCTCTCCTTTGCATCATCAAGTGGGAAGTGAATGCTCAGGGCATCAAAATATATTCAAAATGTGGAAGGGTCCCATTCATCCTTACTAGAGTTATAACAGTCAAGAATCAGACTTAAGAGTTCATCTTTTGAGATCATTAAGAATTATTTTCTGCTCTGGCTTTTTGTTCTTCTGGGGTTTCCTAAATGGCTCTGATTGATTGTTTGATAAAGGTTTCGGGCAAGCCGGATGAGATTGTGTTAATTGTTGGTAGAGGCATGGCTCGGTAATTTGAAGAGGGTTGGTTTTGACATTAGGTCATCTTTCAGGATCATCAATCTTTCTTGAGTTAATGAGGTCCTAGATTGCATTTTTTAGAGTTTTGCAAGCATTAGTAGCATTGTCGGGCATTTGGTGAAAGTGGCAAAATAGATTTTGGTCGATCTAAGGAGGAAAAGGATTTGGTAGAGGTTTTATTTCTCTTTATTGTAAGAGGTTCTTTTGCTGGAGTCTTTGGAAGACCTTGGATAGTGGGAGGTTGAAGTTGGAAAATATTTTGGGTGGCTTGTTAATGACATTGACAGATGGTGGGTTGAAAGTGCTTGGTTGAATTTGGTTTATCTCAGCATTTCGGGTGAAGGTGTTTTGATTTTAGGTGCTGGCTTGAGTGTTTCGGCGAAAAGTGTTTATGGGTTGTTGGGTTTCCTCATCTTCTATTTTTATTCTAGCTTGATGAAGTGCTCAGAAATCAGGGTAATGGGCAAAGATTGTCTATTTTCTGAAATGGGATAGTGACCCTTTGATTATCAACTTTATTTACTCATCCACCGAAGGATGGTTTGTCATCTTGATAGCTTTGACTCGCCATCTTGCAACATAATTAGAGAAAGATTCACCAGACTTATGTTTTATAGTTTCTAAACCTCTGCGAGTTATATCTAACTGAGTGTTGTATTCATACTACTTGATGAATTTCTGAGTCAATAGCAACCAGTCACTCTTGATCTCATCCTCAAGGTTAAAGAACCATGCTCTTGGTCCCTCTTCTAATGATGTGAAGAAAAATCAAACAATCTATGATTTTGTAAGCTTAATAGTAGGCATGAAGGTGGCGTATTGCCTTAAATGGATCCTTAGATCCCCAGTTCCATCAAACATGGCAAAGCTTGGCAATTTGAAATCATCAAGAAGCAATTCATCTTTGAACAGAGCTAAATCTGTAAAGCGTTTGGATTCACGAGACCCTTATCTTTAAAGGTGAATTCCAACTGAGTCATCCTATTGACTAGTAGTTTGACCTCCCCTACTGATTCAGGTTTGGTCAAGTCAATAATCTTAGCAGCTTGTTGTTGAGGTATTTTAAAGGCACAGTAATACTCATCATTATCTTCAATATGTATAAGAGTATGAAGGACACCCTTTCCTTTATCTGCTCATGAGTGGAAAGATGCAAATGCTTTGTTTATAGGAGTAGCAGCACGGTTTCCCTCATAGGAGTTTTTTTTTTTGAACATTAGTGGCTTTGATTTGCGCTTGGAGGAATTCTACTATGGTGCCATCAGTACACAATTTTTTAATCCCCTCTTTTAGCTTATCCTCAAATTGTTGACATGAAGTGCCTTCTGAATCACCCATGTTAAGATCTTGTTTAATATACATTAGTGAGATAGAATAAACAAATGATGAATAATGCATGCATGGGATGCGCCTGCAAAAGAATATGATTAGCATGTATGAATGACGTGCTCATGCATAGTCTTATTATGATAGATGCAGATGGCTGCAAAGAACAATGTGGTTAGTATATGTTGCCTATATGTATGTCATATATGCATGATTATATATGAGTTATTAGCTTTTCCTATATAAGGAACAAACCAATCACAAGCAAGCTCTCGCTTCCAACCTTATCGCTCCGCGAGGTTATTGAATCTCTTTCCTAGCTGGGTTTTGACCAAAAAGTCAGCAAGGGACTATAGTTCCACTCTCAGACTAGGCTGTTTTGACTTATATTGATGAGAATCAAGAGGTAAACTAAGAAACAATGCTCAAATGCACTTAAGGTAAGTGTATAATGTTAATGTGAGGACCAGTCGTTAGGTCACAAATGGCATCTATAGTCCTTACATGCCCTTGTGTGTAGGGACTATAGCCAATAAGAGGGGTCTAGTTTCATATCCCCATATCGATATTTGATACGTTTACTAAGAGGCATGAAAGCATTGTTTAATAGTTTACGATTTGATTCTTTCAACACAACTGTCTGTAATCTAGTCAAATTCCTGACCTATCTATTTGATATGATAAGGATAAATGAACGATGCTTGTAGGTTCTTTCATCGAAAGATGTCACTATTCACCAATTCTTATAGGCTATTCATACTAAGGTGAATGATTCTTATCATTCCTTGCACATCGAGCTTATGCAAGGTAAACAAGGATCACACAGTCTAAGTGTGAAAGGTCTATAAGAACAGATGTAATGACGTCAATCGATGATAGAAACTAAAAGCGTCATAGCATTTGTGAATGTCAGGTCAAACGAACAGTATCAGGGTTAGCATACAAAGCTTGGTAGGATCTTAGTGGAGATTTCTATTATTTTATTTACATAGATTGAGTCGAGGGTAATAAGCTAAAGGCTCCTTTAGCGAGAATCCCCCCCATGACTAGGGTTATGGACTCCAGTCAGTGAGTCTAGCATTCTTTTGATAACTCAGGTCACCCCCCTTAAGGACTTGGGTCACAGACTCTGGTCAGATGAGTTGGGCGAAACCACAAGGCTAAAGGTGACAAATTTGAATCGGTCACCCTATGACTTTTGTGGAACCATAATGGATTACTTTCCATCATTATCAGCTAATAAGGACCAAGAATGCACATGTGATTGTGTAGTGCAAATGCAATGGTGAAGGGCTCCATGTGATTGAGTATCATGTAGTGAGAAATAGTCATTTTAGAATTAATCTCTCTAACTAGAGTCCTCACTGGAGTCGCCACTGTGAGCGACCTTATTTTTCGGGGTCCCTAGAGGTTTGGGACATTTTTTTAATTTCAAGGGACATGGCAACTTTGTCGAATGGGACATCCGTTCTATTTTTGGGACAGGGACAAATGATTGGTCTCGGGGGGATGCAATACACTTTGTATTTGGAGTCGCCACCTGGTTTTTGGAAAACCTGGAAAAGGTGAAAGGGATGGCATCGGGTCACTCAAAGAGTATCGTTCCCATCAGAGATTCTGAGCCCAGGAGATATCATGTACTTTTTGACTATTTCTCATTATGATACTCAGTATATGGCTACTGTAGCACCCTAGTTTCTGTAATGATAGTTGATATATACATATTCACATAAGCACATTGATAATAACGGAAGTACGAGAAACTCAGCATAATTATTTACAAGGCTTTCCTAGTAAATACATTTGAAAAAAGAAAAGAAGATTGCAAAAATGTAAATCTAGTCTTAATCTAGAGAACACCTGCAAGACAGAGATTAACTTAACTATGTGCAATTCCATCTATTCATCCACTCGGACAACAGTTAAGGATAACAAAGATGATTGATGCATCATGAATGATTAAACAGATGCATGGAGTTTATGCACTTGCAGGAATTATTATAAAGCATTTCTAAATGATGAGATAAATAGTAAATAATGATTATTACATCATTAGATCGCAATATCAAAGCTTTAGCTTAGATAAGTTAGCTTTCGTGTTTATTGAATGCATATTGATGCAAAATGATGAATAAAGCAAAGCATAAATTATTCAATCAGCATGCAAATTGTGAGTCTCACCACACAATCACAACAATTCTTCAACTGATGGCGATAATAAAGTAAAATACAAGATAGTAAAATAAACGTGCAAAAATGATTGTTTGGACCTCAGATTCGACTGAGCGTGTTTGGTATTTTCGAAGCTTTAGCTTCGTTGGATTTTCAAGCTGTCCTTATTGAGAGGTTGAAAAATGACGTGTGTAATGCAAATTCGCATACCTTTGAAGCGTGCTTTGACAAAGATATGGTTAGGTTTGGTTCAATAGTGGCCTAAAAATCGTACAACAAATGTAGAAAGTGAGCTAAAAGTATGTGAATTAAGACTCCTAAGTTCAATTCGATAGTGTTTCAGTGTGTATGTCTACTTTTTGGCTTTGGTTCCCTCCTGGCTCTTGCCTTGCTGAAATGGGAGGTAGAGACCCCTATTTATAGGGAAATGTGTCAAAAAAATACGTGATCATGCGTTCCAAGGTGCTTACATGCACTTTTACGTGTGTGCACGCATACTGGGGCTCGTGATCATGCTATTTTGCACGTGATCATGCCTCTAGGGCGCGTGATAATGCGCTCTTGTGCATGTCACGTGACCTTCCCCAGCTCTAATCGCACTATTTTGGGGGTGTTTTTTAGGGTTTTTGGACCTTCCGAATGTGTTTTTGATGTCTTTTTTGTCAAAATTGGCTTTCATTTTCATGCGTGAGCAAAATATGTTTAGATGTAGTCACTCGCTATAAATTTTCTCACACGCTGCTTCTCAGCATTATGCACACTATTTTGGGGTCACTTTCGTAAGTTTTTAGGGCTTACGGACATTTTTCCGACGTCCGTTTTATCAAAATCGGCTTTTGATTTCACAAAGTGGAACTCCAATCTCATGAGCTAATCACTGCTCTGATGAATTACTCATTTTGAGCAACGTTTGCTTGAAACGAGCAACTTACCACTCCGATAATTTATAGTTCATGAAATCGGGGTGCAACTTAACGACTCGGAGGTTGATTTTGCTATTTAGAGGCTCGGTTCAGATTTTTTAGACTCACAACACGCTTCAAAGGTGGTGTGAATGAACAGACATTTGTCATATTCAAGGAGATATTTTCATCATTAGACCTTTTTAGGGACAGTCAAAATTCAATGTATGACGGAGATACAATAGAAATGCAAATATTCTGAGAAGTCTTTTATATGCCTTTTCCATTCTTTTTCACATAAATTCATACACTCATGCATTCTTTTTCATTCTAAGTAGTATTTACTCATGCTCACAAAGGTGTACTCGCACTGGAGAGGGGGCACATGATAGGGACAGACCGGTCAACCTCGACAGCATCCATCTTACCCTGACGGAGTTTTCAAAGTTTCTTGACTTTGATTAGCAAACTTGAGCTGGGATTCTCAATCCAATCAACTTAATGTTTGACCACCTCGTGAGAGATAAAAAGTCCACAAAAGGAGAAGTCACAGGGAACTGGGACATTTAGGTAACTTGCGATTGTCATGATAGACTTTGGAAGAGGTTTAAATACAAGAAATAATAATAATAATAATAATAATAAATGAAATCATACTCAGACTACTCCAATGCTCAAAATTGAGTAAGAGTATCCAAAGGATCCCTTGGCAGAATTAAAGCTAAATATTAAAAAGCGGGGAATAGCTAAAAGGGGAAAGCCAAAACATTAAAGCAACAACTCCAATGCTCTCCAAAAAGAGAGTAAGAGTATTCTAAGAACTGTTTGATGACATTCACATTGAGTATCAAAAGGTGGGGAATGCTTGAGAAGGGAAAATGCTCTGCAAAAGAAGTATGATAAAAACATTTGCTTCCAAAGGGAGCATCATGACATCAAGGGTTGCCTTATATCTCGTGATTCTATACAACCTCATTTTGTGAATTTTGTTTTAATCAAGTGGAATAGTTAGTCTCCACTCAGTAATCAAAAATGTCATTGGGGAAGGGATGCTAGTCAAACCTCGAAAAAATGGAGACCCATTTACACCAGAACAGTTAACCAAAGTCATTTTTATTTTCTTTTTGTCTTAGGATTTAGACCATTAAATCCAAACCGAGCTCCTTCTACGTCAAAGCACACATCAAGGATAATAACTCGGTTCCTCGAAGGATCTTCTATCTATTTTTAATTAAAAATTATATTTTTATCATCTTCTTCATCTCATTTCTATTAATTTTATCATTTTTTATCATTTTTTTGCATTTTTATTTATTTTATTGTGAATATTTATTATGTTGCTAAAGTTATGATTTTTGTGATGATTTTGAAGTTTCGTTATAAGATATGATGGAGAAGTGGGAAGTCCGGGTGATTCCGAGAGTGTTTGCATTTATTTTTGCATTATTTTCTCTTTTATATAAAAAATGGGTATTTTGGTGT
>CATIWM010097814.1:0-15035 GCA_949671775.1 Mallotus repandus | reverse complement strand
ACAGAGCTTGGGAAGTAAAGGTGGTCCATATCTTCAGAGATGCCAATAAATGTGCACACCAACTTGCAAGTCTGGCGTTCAATAGCCCAGTTGGTGTTCATATCCCCTCCAGCAACCTCCTGCCAGTATCTGTCAGTTTTTGTACTATGACTACCACGCTTGCATCTGATTCGATCACTACATCCTTCAAGTCCCTGTTAGCAGCAAAACGACAAGCTTCCCTTGCAGCTTAGGCTTCTGCCAACAGCGGGGAACTGCATTTTATAATTGTGGCCTCTGCTTGAAGAACCTCACCTTTTTCATTCCTGCAGACAAATGCCAGTTGAGCTTCTAGTTTGTCTTGCCTAAATGACCCGTCACAGTTGATTTTAAGCTGGTTTCTTCTTGGAGGCTCCCAAGTTTGCAGACAAATCATAATTTGTCTGAGTACAGGCCGATTAGTTGTTGCAACTCTCTCTATAAAATTTCCCACGAGGTTGTTAGTCTTGCTTTTTGGCTCCCTTCAAATGTGAAAAAAAAAAAAAAAAAAAAAAAAAAAACACTGCACTTGTAAACTAAGAACAACTCAAAACCACTACTCCCCATCTCAACTTCTTGAAAAAAATGGATCACCGGATAGATGACAAATCCAAGATGCAGGCTAACTGCTTGATCAAAGAGCCCATTTTGCCATCCTTCTTCAAAGTCATCACAAAAGATACGCTTGAAAACAAAAGGATGGTATTTTCTAGTCTGTTTTTCACCATTTCTTTTCTTTTTATATTATACTATAATTTTAGGAATGTGTTTTTGTGTAAAAGTGTAGTAAATCCCTCAAGTTATTCTCAAATTTCATCTGTCATACTGATATGGCTCTGGATTACCTTGTTGAATATTCCTGTTATATGCAGATGGTTCCTCCTAACTTTGTGGCTGATCATGGTGATCAATTTTCTGAGTATGCAACCCTCATACTCCCTAATGGTCTATCATGGAAGGTGGGATTTACAAAATCCCCCAACAACATTTGGTTTGACAGTAACTGGAGGGAATTCATGGAACATTGCTCATTCCGTGAGATGTACTTCTCAGTTTTTAGATTCAAATGTACGTCCACCTTTGAAGTGCTCATTTTCGACAAGAGCGGTTGCCAGATTGAGTATCCTTCTACTACTCCAAGTGGCGAAGTTCCTGATTTTCGCAATGTGATTGGAAAGGAGGATCACGCAATTGTTGTTGACAATTTGGCGGCTAGATCAGATCCTAATGAAGAAGAAGCAAAAAGAAGGGAATGCAACAAAAGGCCCTCCTCATCTAAGCAGAAAAGAGAAATAATAAAGTGTAAGAACCTGTGTACCGCATATTTATGTATCTTCCTGTCATTGATGAAGCTTAGATAGTGATGAATCTGTTTCATTTCAGTCAGAGTTGAAGATGCACAGAATGCTCCGAGTAGCGAAGTTCCTGATAATGGTAATCCCGATGTTGAAATACAAAACAAGAGCACTTCTTATGCAACTAGAGGGGAATGTAGCAAAAGACAAGCTTCCTTAAAGCTGGAAAAAGCAAGGAAACATGGTAAGCAACCCTCTTTAAAGCATATGTATATATTTTTTAGATGCAACGATTCATAGGAGTGTATCCCGTCAGTTTCAGGAGAAGCTGAAGATCCATATAATACAAATTGTGAGATGTTTAACGTTGGTTATAGAGTTGCAGAGCAAGGAAGTAAGATTGCAATTCAATCTTCAAGAAAGTTTAAGTCAGAAAAACCTTACTTCACAGTGTTGGTGCGAAAATATAATTTGACTGACGGATTTTCGGTAAGTCTTTAGATATTTGATACTCATGATTATCTAAAATTATAGCTCTAAAGTACGCATAGTTATTAGTTCTTCCCATTTTGTACAGCATATTCCACAAGGCTTTTCAAGAAAGTATATGGGTGATGCAGTGAAGCGTGTCAAACTTGTCGATGAAGATGGAAGAGAGTGGCGTGTTAAGGTCACTAGCAAACGAAATGGGCGTTTGTCTCTCGGCAACGGATGGGGTGTGTTCTCTTTGGAGAATGATTTAAAGGAAGGAGATGTCTGCATTCTTGAACTTACTATGCAGAATGTGTTCAGAGTTCTCATAATTCCTGCCTAACTTATTTAGTTTCATGCTTCATGGTTAGAGACTAGTTATTTGACATTAAAAGATATGCTCAGTGTGTGCTATGTTTAGTGCCAGAAATGCTGGTAACTATAATCAAGTTATCTTTCAAGTTGATTCAAAAAATCAATACAGATCACTTGTAGGGAGTGAGACTTGGGCTAAAATTTTCGATTTTGTAGTTTTGTTCATTTTGCCTACGCATGCAACTACCTGTCTTGGACATAATCTGGGATGCTTAACATTGATAGCTAATCACTGCTCTTTATAGCTGAAGCACATAGAAACAAAAACAATTGATCTAAATTAAGACTCATATTAGTTAATGTGCTCTGTTTATTTCACAAGTTGAGAAGTAGGCCAGAGACAAGTGAAATCAAAAAAGAAATGAGAAAAACAAAAAAGAATTGTACACATTAATCTGTATAGGCTAATTCAAGGGTAGGTACAAAAAGTTTCATTCTTGATACAAAAAAATAACCTTTCATAGGCTAATGCCATTTTCTTGGCAGTAAACATGGAAGCAGCATATTCTCTGCAAGCTTTACCTCTTTGTGCTAGTCTCTTTGTTCCATCTTTAATAGCCATTTCTAAACTCTCAACCAAAGATTCAACATTCGGCGAAAACATATACCCAAATTCATCATCAACAACAATTGTTCCTTTAATGCTAGGAAATCTTGATGCCATAACTGGCTTCCCACTCATCATTGCTTCCATTAGAGTTAGATCAAGCCCTTGAGGTCTAAGTGTTGGATTCACAAATATATCTATTGAATTATAAAAAGCCCTCAACTCAGATGGACCCATAGACCCTAAAACTAGTACTTGCGCCCCTAAATCCTTATACCTTTGCTGCCATGGTCCTGACCCTGCAACTATTAAATAAACATTTGGGTGTTTCTGTTTTAGCACAGAAAATGCTTCAAATAATAAAGGGTGCCCTTTATCTTTCACCAGCCTTCCAGCTGCTCCAAGAACTAAACTAGCATTTTGTGGGATACCAATTTTAGACCTAAATTCAAGGCCTGATCTCACATCTGGTCTAAAATCATCTTCATCTACACCATTGAGAATGACATGAACTCTTCTCCTGGGTATTTGATATATGTCCCTTAGCATCTCCCCGCAGCTATCACTTATAGCAACATGATGAGCATAGTTCTTGAAAAATCTGATCTCGTTAAGAATCTTTGGTACAACTCCATAAAGACTTCTGTTGACAATTGGTGAAATGGGTTCATCAGGTTTTCGTGTCAAGTCCTGATATATATCAGATTGTAAACTCTCAAGAGCTATACCATGCCAAGAGACCGCAAGATTTGGAACAGTACGAGCAAGCCAGTGAGGAAGAGCTACGCTTTCAGAATGAACAACATCGAAAGGCTCGCGTTGGTTTTCATCTACGAATTGCTCCCAAGCTTTATTATACCTCCACTTACCTGGCTCTCCTTCATGGCAATGAATCTTTGGTGAAGAAGAAGAAGCACAAGACTCATGGGTGGTTTGTTCTACAGGAGAAGTGAAGACATGAACCTGATGTCCTCTACGAGCTAAAGCAGAATGAAGAGTAAAAGCGTGACGTTCCATGCCACCAGGGGCAGAACCAATAGGCCATTTACGAGAGAAAACAGCAATCTTGAGCTTGAAAACTGGAGAAGGGTGATATTCAAAGTCGAAAGAGAGACGATTCCATGCAAATTCAGCATTTCGTAGATCACCGGACCAAGATTTGGAGCGGGTAGAAAGAGAGGTACAAATGGAGGAAGTAGAAGAATGGAGGAGAAAAAGAACAGGAAGGGTGAAGAGAAGGATGAAGAGGAGGGTGGTGCAGAGACTGAAATGAGAAGACAAATGGGTGGCCTTCTTGGGTTTGGTGTTGAAGGCCATATTGATGATTGAAAGAGAGCTCGTTTTGGGTTATTATTGTTTGTAAGGATCATATCTATATTAGAATTCTGTTTCTCTGCAATTTTAATGTTTTTTTCGATAGATAGCTGAAAAGAAAAGTAAAGGGAAAGTGGGAAAGGTGGACACGCACTTAAGCAGGCTGCATTTTCTTTTTCTGCAAGTGCGTTTCTCACGCCTCCCTCCATTAAAACCCATTTCCCTTCTATCTATATATATATTTTATAAGAAAAGCTGCTCAAATGCGGATACCCTTTTTCTAGCTGCAAAGTAAACATTTTTCATCCATACCTTATTATTATTATTATTATTATTATTATGGTGGTGGTGGTGGTAAATGATCTAATATATCAACAAATTACATAATAATTAATATATAGTTTTCTCTTTAAAATTGGGTCAAAATAATTACATAATTTTGGTATGATAAAGATTTAAATATTGAACTTTCATAATTTTTAAACCAAAGAGCGGTTATTACATCATTCTTACGCGATTCATTCTCTAAATTTAATTTATTTAGATTAGATGTGTGCAATTTCCTGCCTTTATTTTGGTAGATTTCATATGTAATTTGAAGTTAATTTTTGAGTTGATTGGAATTTTATACTCTTGTAAATGAAACTTTTTTCTTTTTTCAGTCTTGGGAAAGGGATTTTTGTTTTTTAATTGAGGGGAGGGGAGATTACTTTTGGTTGTTTTCTTCATATATGACATGATATTATGGACCACTTTTTGGCTTAAATTATTACAATTCATATTTTAAGAGATTAGTAAGGCAAGGAATTATTTCTATGCTAAAAATTAAATTATATATAATTAGTAAAGCTTAAACCAATAATTTAAAAGATTATTTCAATTGGTAAAGAGTTTTTTTTATGAATCAGAATTCAATTTTTGTCCCACCACCACTCTTAACTAGTAAACTAGGTATTTATTATTGATTGTTCATTAAAAAAAAAAAACCTATTTAGCACTTGAAAAAAGAAGAAAACAAGCTATTTTATATAAGCTACCCGTAAACAAACAAAACATTATTTTTATCATACACCGGATTTGATTTGTGTTTTATGCAAATTGTATTAAATTAGTTGTTAAAAGATTTTAATTATATTTTTAATTTTTTTGAGTTAAACTATCTTAATTAGCGTCCAATAAATTCAGACCAAAAGAAAATTATTGACTAAGATTTTCTATTTGGGTTTGATTTTACTGATGAATTATCTTTGCCTATAAGTTACTCAAAAAAAAAAAAGTCAATGCACCTGAGTTGGGCAAAAGGCATTCTATTCTAATAAGTCAACTGCACCATATATAGAGTTTGGTTGGTTTTGAAGCAGACACATTCTGAGTTCGTAAATTTTGACTAAAACAACATGATAATTCATCTCATGCAATTAAGGCAGATTTTGGGCAATTTGTGATGAAAGCAACTTATTTCAAAACCAATTACATTTTAGAATTCAATTTTAAAGCACTTTTCCAAGTGATATTTTCTTGCTGTTGAAGCACTTGCCTTTGCTTTCTTAGCCAGCTTCCAATGTGCATATGTTATATATATATATATATATATGCATAGCATGGCTTATGGTCTATATATTATCTTTTATCACATGAAGGGACTTATATTTTAATTATTGCAAAATTTTATTTTACTATTTTTCCTAAGTGAGTCTGATTAAATAACTCCTTCGATGAATTGCTATGCACATCATTAATCTTTGATTAAATAACATTTAAAGTCATTACATGTGTGAAGCCTTTTTTTAAAAAAAAAACTCAAAGATAGGAGCTTTATTGAAGAATATCAGACTGTAAAACATCTTCTGAGAATTGGGGAGCTACAGAACCCCAAAAACTAAGACCAGACATAAAAACAGAGGCTCTAGCTATAGAATGAGCTACTCAATTCGCTAACCGACGAATGAAAGAGATCCTTGAATTAGGAATCTCTTTTAAAAGAAAAATACAATCACTAATGATCAAACCAAAAGAGAATTATCTGCAGATTTAGAATTAATAGCCTAAACCACACCAAGAGCGTCAACTTCAATATCCACAGAACCTAGCTTAAGCTCCTTAAATTACAACAGAATTTTTCAGGTATCACTACATAAAATGGGCTTGTAAATAATCTATGGACCACTCAATTGGACTTCAT
Source organism: Mallotus repandus (assembly GCA_949671775.1). Taxonomy (NCBI): domain Eukaryota; kingdom Viridiplantae; phylum Streptophyta; class Magnoliopsida; order Malpighiales; family Euphorbiaceae; genus Mallotus; species Mallotus repandus. Next base: position 8,833 of record CATIWM010097814.1, on the reverse strand, counting down.
CTTACTACAAGACTACAATACAAAGATCAAAGCATAAAAAAAGGGGAAAATTATATTGTGTAGACGGCGGAGTTTAGCACTCATCCAAGTGTTGGCAACCACGACACTGTGTGAGCTCAAGGTTCACTAGGAAATACATAATGGACTTAGGCCCATTTTGGAGATGGAGTTGCCACCCAGATAAAAGTTGGGACACACTATACAGTAACTAGATTCCACGGAGGTACCTAGAAGCTGTCATCAGAGATCAGGTTCGGAAAGTGGGTGTGGACCTTAGAATGCCCACCCAACCTTGCGGTTGGCCTCTGCTCGTGTTTTGTACTTTATTACCCTTAATTATTAAGTTATTTCCCTATTATTGTTGGTGGCAAACACTTCCATTTTACAATATTACCAATTTTGCACATTAATCCTTTTCATGCTAATTTACCTTGGCATTTAAACAAATAATGGGAATAAATATTACAAACATTCATTCCAAATAAATGGGATAGGGATTAGGGATTACAATGCTTTGTACAAATTCTTACAATAATCAAATAAAATCTCTCAAAAACTTATTAATTCACTAATTACATAGTGAATAAAATTACCAAAACCTACAACAAATACAGTTAGTTGCATTTCAAAATATACAATTTTACTTACAAAATAACCATAATTAAATTTGCATAAAAGTAGACATGTATATTCACATAAACATGGATTAATCATTTAACCAAACTTAACAGGTTACAATTGCATGCAGCATATATGTATAATATACCAAAAATAAACCAAAAAGCTACCAAAGCAAAGCAGAATTAGGGAAGATTCTGGCCAAGATGCAATTGGCTTATCGAAGAGGCAATTGCCTCATGGTGAAAAGGCAATGCCTCTTCAAAAGGCACAGCAACACAAAAAAACTACAACTTTCTTAAATCTTAAGCAACTCAAGTATTCATGCAAATCAACGTAAACCAGGAACTTAAAACTCAATAATTCACATATTCAAGCCTTAAACTCAATCTAAAGAAAACAATTAACGCACAAAACAAGTACAAAATCAAGAAATGGAATTTTAAGCAAAATATGGAATTTAAGGCTTGAAACAATAGATTCTCACTTATTAGGACGAGTTTGGTGCTCCTAATTGAGCCCTCTGAGCTTGTTTGATGATTCAAAGTATGTTGAATGCAAGAATTCCCTTATCCCTCCTTAAGAAATAGATTCTCAAGCCTAAAATCCCCTTTTTGGTTTTCTTCCTCTCAAGAACGTTTTTTTTCTTCTCTCTCTCTATTTTTAAGGCACTAAAAATAGAGAGAGAATGATAGAGACAATGATAAAAAATGCAAGGTGGACTTAACCTTGATTTTTGGCAAATTAGAGAGAGAGAGAAGGTAGTGGCTTAAGTAGAGGTTTAGGCTGATAATAAAAGGGGAGGTTGGCCAAAAAAAAAAAAGAGTCTTTGGGTTAAATGCAGTAATAAATAGGATTTAATTGCTGCAGGGGACAGATGTGAAGAGGCACCGCCTCTTCAGTGAGGCATCGCCTCTTCGTTTAGGCGATTGCCTCTACACCCAGGCCTAGTCTAGGCTTTGGGCTAAAAAGTTCGGGCTTGGTATTTTGGGCTTGATTAGTGTTTGGGCTAGGATTATATTCCAGAGAAGGTTTCGAGTTCTCTTGCATTTGGAATTCAGACTACTCATCACTAGGCTTTCGTCGCGGGTCAACCAAACTGGGAGTGTCCATAGTTTGCCCCTTTATTTTTTTTAAAAATGGATTTATAAAATCAATTTTTGAAAAAGCAACATGCATGAAGGATAGTGAAAATGGTGTACCTGACCTGCAAACTTCGCTTGGGCCATCAGTTTCGGGAATTCAAACCCAAAAGGTCGAACTTTATCTTGAAATGCGATCGTGTTCCTCGGGTTTTTCCTAACCCGATCAGTCACTCATTATAAATTGACATAAATTTTAAGCCTTTTTTACACGAAACTTACTCAGTAAAGAAGAAAATGCGAGTTCTGAGTCTTTCTAATACAAAACTTAACTTGAAATGTAACTATGTTCCTCGAGTTTTCCTAGCCTGATCAGTTACTCATTATAAACTAACATAAATTTTGAGCCTTTCTGACACGAAACTTACTCAGTAAAGAAGAAAATGCGAGTTCTGAGTCTTTTTGATGCAGAACTTGATTTAAAACGTAATCGTGTTCCTTAGATTTTTCTCACCCGATCAGTTACTCATTAATAGTTGGGCTTGATTCTCGAGTTTTCCTGGCCCAAGAAGTCACTCAATAAAGAAAAGATGGAAATGTAGTTATGTTCCTCGGGTTTTCCTAGCCCGATTAGCCACTCATTAATAGTTGGGCGTGATTCTCAGGTTTTCCTGGCTTGAGAAGTCACTCAATAAAAATAAAAAATGCACTTCGGGGATTCAAACCTGACTAGACATCCTTGACACATGCACTTCGAGGATTCAAACCCGACCAAACACTTCTTTACAATGTGCACTTCAGGGATTCAAACCTGACCAAACGCTCTTAAAGAAGGGAGATGCACTTCGGGGATTCAAACCCGACCAGACATCCTTGAAACGAGCACTTTAGGGATACAACCCGACCAGACGCTCTTAAATAGAAGAATGCACTTTGGGGGTACAACCCGACTAGACATTCCTAAAATATGAATCCCAAGAATTTCATTCCCAAGAAGTTACTCACAGAAATTAAGCAAGAACAAACAACAAGTGCCATATAGCCTCAGAGGCGTCAGGTGAAAACAAACTACAAGTGCCATTGGAGGCATCAGGAGAATACAAATAACAAATGCCATATAACCTTAGGGGCATTAGACAAAGACAAACAACCAATGCCATATAGCCTCGGGGGCGTCAGGCGAGAACAAACAACAAATGCCATATAGCCTCTAGGGTGTTAGGCAGAAAATAAACAACAAATGCTATATAGCCTCGAGGGTGTTAGGCAGGAACAAACAATATAAAGACAATCAAAATGCGCCATATAGCCTCTAGGGCATCAGGCAAAATAAACCAAAACAAACCATATAGCCACGCAAGAGTCAGGCTAAGATAAAAAATATAACGACAATCAAAATGCGCCTTATAGCCTATGGGGCATTAGGTAGGGTCAATCAAACAAGCCATGCAGCCTCATGGGTGTCGGGCATAGATAATGGTAGCTGGTCTACATGACATGCACTGGAGCTCGCTTATTCTTGAGAAGACATAATCACAAAGTTCACAGTTGATGCATGTATGATCATGATCTTTGAAAGGTTTCAAAAATGATTTGATAACATAAGCTCATGTGTACTATTCTGTGAAAGACATGCATTACCCTAATGCTCGCATGTATGAAATGTCAAAATAATTCTTTATAAAAGATTCATGTATGCATGAACTAAGGAAATAAAAAATCTTGAATGATTTGGCCAAGTGCCTTTTCTGTTTAGAGTTAATCTTTGGGAACTGGCCCTCCTTATATCAAAGAATCCAAATTCAAAAATCAAGTCTATCAAATATTGTCGTTGAGACCGACGTATCCAAATGAAATAGAAATTAAGATTCTCTCATGATTAAATTAGGATGATGACAACAAATGCCTTCAGCTTGGTTTCCTTCTTGGAATGTTTTGCTATCGTAGGATGGGAGTGCTTGACCTTCTACGCAAAAGAGACTCTATCTGCCCCTAGTTTAAGAACTCGTTAAAATATTATGTGACTCTTGGGGTTCAACATGTCACATGATCTTAAAATCTGCCCCCGGTTGAGGAATTGATGGACTCTATCACTCTTGCACCATAAAACAGAATCTTATAAACTCTCGAATCGCTCTTCTCAGAATGAAAGTGCAACCAATTTTATCTTATATTCCCTCTTTTTCCTAGGTCACCCTCTTTTGAGAGTTTTCGAACTTAGCTGGGTCTTTTATTTTTTTTCTTCTTTTATTTTCCCTCTTTTGCCTGGGTCACCCTCTTTTGAGAGTTTTTGAACCTAGCTGGGTGATTGTAAATTCATACTAATGATTGACCATTGTTTCATCATGCTCGATGTCTATATTGCCATTTCGGCTGCTAATCACTCAATGCTCTTATTGGTGATTATCGGTCATTGATGTCACACTCATAATGCTGATTGTTGCACAACTTTTAAAAAAAAGGTCCATGTCTGACACTTCACGTGCTAAAAAAGGTCCATGTCTGACACTTCACGTGCTAACATATGTCAATCATGCCTATTTAAATGATTACTCTTTCATTATAACCATGCACGCTACATTATGCTTGTTATTAATCAGCCCTTTGTGGGTTTTTTGACAAACTATTTTTCAGCTCGCATTAGGTAGAAATTTTTAGCTTGGGGTTTTGAGTTTGGTACCACTGGCACTAATTTATGAAGATGGGCATTGAAAGATAATCTTTAAAAAGGGCCACATAGGATTGACTTTTCAAATATGGGGGCACAAAACTTTTCTTCTTTTTCTTCATTTCACCTTATTTCTTTTCTTTTTTCTTTTTTTTTCTTTTCTTTTCTTCTTTTTTCTTTTTTATCTTGGTGAATATGGTAAATTCATTTTGAGAGAAGCTCAGGTCAAAAGTATCCGAAAAGAAATTGAAAGTCAATTGTGACCTTTAGCTCTTTTATTTGATGTGATCTTTCCCTTTTTTTCTTTTTCTTTTTTTTTAGTCTCTCTCTCATTCAAGCATAACATGGCATGCACAATCATAATAAATTCTTAATCAAGTAAATTAGACAATCAGACATTCATTAGTACTAAAAGAAAAAAGTTGTAGCCAAACATTGTTCTGAATTATTGTAACATAAAAAAAAATAAACATTCAAGGAGAATCATCATTCATCGGTGCTCAAATTCAAATCAGCTTCAACTTGCACTCCAAAACGATACAACTCATTGAAGTCCCTTATGCCCATGTCCTTCAGTTTGTCAGCTAGAGGTGGAACACATGCTTCTATGGGTATGACTAACTGATCAAATTTTGCATGTCTGTGCTTCATTTGGGCCAGCTTGCCTCTCCATCTAGTTAAAAAGCTTGTGAAAGGTTCATCTTGATCCTTGCACAGTATTCTGTAGCTCTTAGAGAGATACTTCAAATTATGAATTCAACCCATATTATTTAATAAAGTTGAGCATAGCTACTTCCAATCTTTTTGAACATATGCATCAATAGTGTAATACCACTTGATAGCAGCCCCTTCCAAAGATAATGGAAACTATTTGATGATCTGAGCTTTAGACAACTCAGTGGCCTTCATGTAGGTGACATACTGCTTCAGGTGAAGGTGAAGATCATCAGTGCCAAAATACTTCTTCATGCTTAGGAATTGGTATTTTGGGGGCAATGGTTCTTCCTTCAACTCCAAGTCCACATCCAAGTCAGCAAAGTTAGGATTAAGCCCATGCTTTTTCATTGTAGTTTGCAGCTGATCCACTTGCTTCTTTATATTTTTCATCCATTCTAACTCAATTAGATCTACCAGTGCCTTCAATTTTTCTTTTGGTGGCTCACCAAGAACAATTATAGTTTCAGAGTCTTTTTTATTAGAGGGCATTTTCCCTACCATTTCAGCAAACATGTCTTTGACCATCTGTCGCATGTCATCCCTTATCTCTTTCTTAAAAGATTAGAAATCAAAATTAGAGGGTCCTGACATTATTTTCCTTTGTAAAGTGGTCTCAATTTTTTATTGGATCCTTGATATTGGAGGGCTAAATTACCTTTAATCTGCTTCGAAATAAGAAGAAGTTCATGGCTAAGAGAAATGTATTTTTTATTTTTTTTCATTTTTTTATTATTTTTTTGGTGAATTGTGTGTATGCATGAAATGCAAATTCACCTTAATATTTAAAGAAAGAAATAAGCATATATTTAATTTTCATGTAACACATAACAAGACGAAGCTCTTCAAATGGTATCTCCACCCTTATTTCTCCCACACGCATATTCAATGACGAGTTTCTTGTCCTAGGATTGTTGGTCGGGTTTTGGTTATCAACAAGGGATAACAAAATCGTCGTATGCAAAGAAACTCTCAAGAATGATACAAACAAGTAACAAATCCTTTGAATAAAGCCAAAGTCCATTTGAATGGGCCTAATGAGCATAATAGAATCAATTTTGACATGGTCCATTTGTAAATGGGCTATAGTGGGCATGAAAGGCCCACTTTCAATGTAGTCCATTCATAAATGGGCTTGGACTTTATTGTAAGGCTTGCATAATACACATGCATCTGGAAAAATCTTAGTGGAAGTTGTTAAGTCATTTACATGAGTTGAGTCAAGGGTAGTAAGCTACGGTTCCCACAGCTATATACCTCCATTACGTCTCCGCACTCAAGGGTCCGTACGACGTGGATGAGTACGTGCTATGAGTGGTAATAGGTGATATTCCACCACTAGGTTTGAGTGAAACACAATTAGCAAAGTATGGACCATTACCGATTTTTTAAGGACTGATGTGCACATTATGTGAAAATGTATAGTGAATGCAATAATATGCAAAGGAAATAAAGAAATAATCAAGGATGATAATTTACAAAACACAAGAATCGGTTTCTCTATCCCTAGTGGAGTCGCCATTGTAGACGGTGGGGTTTATCTCCCACTAGTCAACAAATATAAATGCACCAACTTATATTTTTAATTAAACCATTCAACTTTCCATTATGCAAAATTTCAATTTCAATTTCAATAAGTGCAGCAATCCTCAACCTCATAAAATTAATATTTGAAAAATATACAAACTATCTCAACAAATTAACATTTAAGAATGATATATTTACATATATCAATCAATAATACCAATTAAAATACACCAACACTCATGAATAAATCACCACAAAATGTATGAGAATACTTTATTATTATAATCTCCAAACATAATAATATATGAAAAATACATAATGTTTAGTCAATTCTCATACTCCTCAATAATCTATAAAAGATTATTTTGACATTTATCACACAAAAACACAAAGTAAATAAACAAAGATTACCAATGAGTAATTTTCTTTCTAATAATGTGAACTATATGACACATTTCCCTTACCATTAATTTCACAACAAACAACTCATTAACAACCACCTCATTATTCATAGGAATAGGAAGATCAAATAAACTCTCCAATAATATTAGCACAAAATCGGAAACTGGGTATGGGCCTTAGAATGCCCACCCAACCTTGCGGTTGGCCTCCGCACATGTTTTATACTTTATTACCCTTAATTATTAAGTTATTTCCTTATTATTAATGGTGGCAAACGCTTCCATTCTACAATATTACCAATTTTGCATATTAATCCTTTTCATGCTTATTTACCTTGGCATTTAAACAAATAATGGGAATAAATATTACAAACATTCACTCCAAATAAATGGGATAGGGATTAGGGATTACAATAATTTGTACAAATTGTTACAATAATCAAATAAAAACTCCCAAAAACTCATTAATTCACTAATTACATAGTGATTAAAAATTACTAAAACCTACAACAAATACAGTTAGTTGCATTTTAAAATATACAATTTTACTTACAAAATAACCATAATTAAATTTGCATAAAAGTAGACATGTATATTCACATAAACATGGATTAATCATTTAACCAAACTTAACATGTTACAATTGCATGCAGCATATACGTATAATATACCAAAAATAAACCAAAAAGCTACCAAAGCAAAGTAGAATTAAGGAAGATTCTGGCCAAGATGCAATCGCCTTATCGAAGAGGCAATTGCCTCATGGTGAAAAGGCAATGCCTCTTCAAAAGGCACAGCAGCACAAAAAAACTACAACTTTCTTAAATCTTAAGCAACTCAAGTATTCATGCAAATCAACGTAAACCGGGAACTTAAAACTCAATAATTCACATATTCAAGCCTTAAACTCAATCTAAAGAAAACAATTAACGCACAAAACAAGTACAAAATCAAGAAATGGAATTTTAAGCAAAATGTGGAATTTGAGGCTTGAAACAATAGATTCTCACTGATTAGGACGAGTTTGGTGCTCCTAACTGAGCCCTCAGAGCTTGTTTGATGGTTCAAAGTATGTTGAATGCAAGAATTCCCTTCTCCCTCCTTAAGAAATAGATTCTCAAGCCTAAAATCCTCTTTTTGTGTTTCTTCCTCTCAAGAATGTTTTTTTTCTTCTCTCTCTCTGGTCTTTTTTTTTTTTTTTTTGCAACCTCCCCTTTTATTATCAGCCTAAACCTCTACTTAAGCCACTACCTTCTCTCTCTCTCTAATTTTCCAAAAATTAAGGTTAAGTCCACCTTGCATTTTTCATCATTATCTTTATCCTTCTTTCTCATTTTTGTGCCTTAAAAATCTTCAATTCACGCACAAAAATACAGAATAGAGAAAAAAGGTCGATCTTTGGGTTAAATGCAGCAATAAATATCATTTATTGCTGCAAGGGACAGCTGTGAAGAGGCGCCGCCACGTCGGTGAGGCAGCCAGAAGAGGCATTGCCTCTTCGTTGAGGTGATCGCCTCTACGCCCAAGCCTAGTCTGGGCCTTGGGCCAAAAAGTTCGGGCTTGGCATTTTGGGCTTGATTAGTGTTTGGGCTAGGATTATATTCCATTTAAGGTTTTGGGTTCTCTTGAATTCAGAATTCGGACTACTCATCAGTAGGCTTTCATCGCGGGTTGACCAAACCCGAAGTGTCCACATATTGTATTCCACATTTGACCAAAATATTTTTAAATTTACGGTTTTTTTATTTTACATAATTTAACAAATACTTCTCTTTTTTTCTTTTTTATTTATTTTTTTCACTCCTTTTTTCTATTTAATTTTT
>CATIWM010097813.1:0-10890 GCA_949671775.1 Mallotus repandus | reverse complement strand
ACTTGAGCAAGATTCTACTAAATTTTATTTTAGTAGAATAAACTAAAATAAAATTTAGTAGAATTTTACTTAATTTTTATTTTTATAATATTAGATAAAAATTTTGTTAACCGATTAATTGCAATTATATAATTTAAATTTAAATAAAATAATACTTTTATAATCTTTATATTAAGAATAAAATATAAGTAATTAAATTATAATATAGTTGATAAAAAATTTTAAAATTATACTTATTGTAGGGGTTAATCTTGCTAAAATAAAACTAAAAGGACTTAATGTTCACAAAAATATAAGTATAAGGGGTTAATGCGAACAAAAATAAATGTGAAGGGAATAAATCAAGAAAAAATAAAAGTGTAAGGACTCAATTTATACAAATAAAAGTGGAGAGGGTAAATAAAAAAAAAATAAAAGTGTAGGAGACAAAATATGGATTATTCCTTTAGACATGCAATGATGTCTTTTATATTAATTAGTTTTTTTCTTACGTGCAAATGCACACAGTTAAAATATTTATTAAATATATAATTTATTTTAATTTTTTATTACAAAAGTATAAATTTTTATAATATGAATAGAATTAATAGTAAATAATATGCATTATTAATAATGATTCATACAAAATGTATATTACATTTTAAGAGTTATTATAAATAAAAAAAATAAATATTTACATAAAAATAATTGTTTAAAATTATTCATGTATTTACAATAGTTATCGTGTTAAACATTATGTATGAAAAATAAAAAATATAACATAATTATAAAATATAAAAAATCATATTATATTTGGAAGGGTAATATTGTTTTATCTATAATATAATTAAAATGAACATGAATCTTATACTAATTTAAGAATTTATGTATTTATTTAAATTTGATAATAAATGTAACCATCAGTGTTGGTGTGAGTGACTCGACGCTCTTGTCCCTTAAGCTAGGTTGGGGATTTAATCCCTGCTCATGTATAGAGTACTATGATGGCCATCACTTTATCCTTTAGTGGGCTGATCCGGTGCGAGCGAGGATTAGTCTATATGTAGTATGGGCTTAAAGGCACCTTCCATAGTTGGGGCTCTCCTAGAACACCTCGTGGTTAGAAAAAAAAAAAAAAATATATATATATATATATAATAAATATAATACAATTATTCTATTTTTTTATTTAAATCCATCTATTTTTTAAATATAAAAATTTGAATTTTAAAATACAAACTAAAAATATCATCATCAATTTTAAAAAATTTTGGAAACAAAATAATAACTAATTTTATCCAAATATATTTTCCCTCTATTTATAATTTTATATATGGTATAGATATTTTATATGTATTAGAGGTTATGTAAAATTATATAAATTAAACTAATAATAAGAATATTAATTTTAAATATTAATCATAATTCATATGCAAAATGTAGTACATTATAAGTAAGTATATTTATAACATATTTATGTATGAATTTCATACTAATTTAATAATTTATGTATCTATTTAAATTTGATAACAAATATAATATAATTATTTTATTTTTATTTAAAATTATCTAATTTTAAATATAAAATTTTAAATTTTAAAAACACAAACTAAACTATACTTATCAATTTTAAAAACTTTTAAAAACCAATTTAAGACTATTATTGTCAATATATAAAAAGTAAATATCCATTTTTGCCCAAAAAGGTTTTCCCTCTATTTACACTTTTTTATATAGTATAGATATAGACTCTAGGGAGGTCAATTTTCATAGTATCACTTTGGTTGTCATCCAAGTAGGGTGAGAATATGATATATTTCTTGACTTTGAAATTTAATTTATTCTTTTTAGGGATATTGATCATTTTTGTGTCTGAACTTTTAAAAAAATTACAATTGAGTGTCCCAACTTTCATTTATTACAATTAAGTGTGTGAACCTGTTAATAAATTACAAGTGTGTGTTTTTAGCAAGTCATCAACCATTACTCAGTTTTGCCTTGTTGAGTTGTTACTAAGAATGGCCATGTAGGATTCCACACATATGAAGCATGTGAGCAAAATGTCCGTCACTTCAACCATCCTTGTTGAGTTGACGATAATACCCTTCCTTTTCCCATTGAAATACATCTCCATTAAATGCTTTAACGTTCACTTTCTCCTAAAAAATAGGTTTTATTGAGCAAAATCTCCCATTCTCTGATCAAAATCTTCCATTCTTACTGTCACTCAATCTCAGGAGAAGTAATTTTTTTTTTGCTTATTAACTTTCAATTTCGTTTTTGCTTTGCTTATCAACTTTCAATTGCTCTCACGCTTTTAGCTCACTTGCAAAACCTTGCACCGTTCTTGAGTTACTGAAAAGGATGAAGCTGTGGAAATGTGTTTTTGTAACAAAGTTTCAGTGGTTAAAACTTCATGGACAAATAGAAATCCAGGGAGGAGGTTTTTGAGCTGTGGGAGTAGGAATGGTGGATGTTCCTTTTTCATTTAGATTGATCTGCCTCTATGTGATAGGGCAAGGATGATAATACCAGGTTTGTTAAAGAGGCTGACAGAAATGGAAGAGGAAATTAAGAGGACTACAAGAAGGGAGAAAATATTATGGGCATGGGCGTTGTTTAGTTTATTTATGTTTGTTTGTAAGCTGATGTGAATTATAGTTACTTAATGTGTAATGTACGTGAAATTTGTAGTGACTATCATTTTGGTGTAATGCCAAATGTAAGTGTTGAAAATCATTGAACCTGTATTAACATAGTTTGTGTTAAATCTTATGAATGAGATGTGTTTGATAAAATGTCTACAAGAATGTATACATAATTTGAACTTCAAGTTGAAGGAAACAATTATGCTACTTAAGCATTAAAGACTTGTGTGGTGAGCACAAACCTAAGTAGGGCAAATTTTAAAATTTTTGCTTAACATAACCCTTCATCACATGAAGATTTCCAATCCCAAGGATCCAATTTGCATTTAACACATAGCTAAATATCAAAACAACATGTAAACATCAACCTAGGAATTCTAAGTTTAGGAATACTTACAAACTCCCTAGTTTGATGTAGACCACAAGTATTCTACAAGCTTTGGATCTTTAGGTTCAACTCTTGAATAAAATGCTTAGCCTCCCAAGTGTTTCGCCTCTAGCTTGAAACACCAAAGCTTTCCAAGTCACCTACTTGCTTTGATTAGGCTAGTAGCAAGTTTACTCTCTAGTGCCCCTCACAAGTCTTGCATTAACTCAATTTCTTGCAAGTATATTTTGGGTTTACTTTGTGTATATGTTGTTTCTCTCTTTTGTGTTTCTACACAAAACTCTCAAATTATCTAACTTTAAGAACATTTCTAAGGTTACATATTTATAGGTAGAGAAAGCTAACCCTAATGACATAATCTCTTACATCACATGTATATGATTTGTCATGATAAGTATACAACTCATCATGATAAGTATACAACTCATCATAATATGTATACAACTTGTATACTTATCGAGTGCACCAAGAATTAAGTAGAAAATTAATACATCTTATATATATGTCTACATACATTCTCTACACTTAATCATGTCACCTAATCCTTATCTTTTCCTTAGTTAAATTTATACACACAAGAGATAATGTGTGCCTAACATGACAAGCCTAATAAGCCAAGCTTAATACTTATCATGTTCATAGTCAACATTATACACATAAAGGATAATGCATGCCTAACATGACAAATTTTGACCATGTCATGTTCACATTGATTTGGGCTTAGCAATTGGGCCAACAATTGGCTCAAGCCTAATCCATTTGACAAATGGGCTTGGATTAAGTTCATGGGCTTTCTCAACATCTTGGATTAATCTTTGGTCCAAAACTCTTTTGGGCCTTGGCCCAAATAACTTGGGCCATTAATCCAAGTCCAATAAGAAATAACATAAATTATTAATTTAATACTTTAATTAATATCTTATATTAATTAAGTATAAATTAATAATTAAACCTTTATTTAAATTGGATTTCATGATATCCTAGAAGCATTGCTTAAAGCATAAATCCAATTTAATTAATCTTAATTAATTGATTAAACTCTTTAACCAATAATTAGATTAATATTAACGGTGATTTGGTAAAACTCTTTTAAGTGTGACTTACTAGGTTCGTGTCCAATTGGCAATGAGAAGATAATATCAACACTTGATATTATTTGAAACTCTTTTAAATCTAAATGTGAAAATCCCAATTATGCACATTTAGTTCTCATAAGTTGTGAGTGACCCCTGGCATCGATATCACAACTACCCAATTAAAATGAATGCATGTATTGATTCACACGAACCCTTTGGTCATAATTATTGTGCACTAGAATCTCTTCATTAAAAGATCCCGATATAGCCTAGAGTCATGGCTTAGTCAAACTCTAATAGTTATATCATATGACCTCATCTTAATTTCTAATTCTTGATAAAACATAACCAACACTGAAACTCTTTCAGTTCATGTCATGTTTGTCCTGGACAGGAACTTATTCATCAAGAAAGAACTTAGATAGCATAGGATCTTATCCCGGTTCACTCCAGATAATGAATCCCATCTTGGCTGAACACTCATCCCTACATTTAACCGTCTAAAGCGCGACATGCCATATACCCATGTGTGATATAAGTATGTAAGCGGTAATAAACTTTAGTCACTTAAATATGGGTGACCGTGTCACCTCAGGTCAAAGGACTATATGCACAACTATGACCTAGATCGTGATTGTTGACTATAAGTGAATATCCTGCAATCACAAATCTAACGTCATGTTTAATCCACCCATCACATGAGTATCCATATGTCTATTCTGATATCTCATATCAAGTAGTATGAGACTCATTACATCCCACTATTAGTATCGCATACTAATCAAGAAAAATAGACAGAGGTGATAGTCAAATTAATATTACCTAAATATTAATTTATTGACTACGAACAATTTTATAGCATATGTACTAAATAAACTTGTTACTCATATTATCAACTCTTGATAATAAATTTATTTAACATTATGCTAATGGATAAATATTCAATTAAATTAACACTTTAAATAACTGAATATTATTTTATTGTCATTGGGATAATTTATAATATCAAACATGTGATTGGCCTCTAGGGCATACCACCTATGCTAACATAAGTCATATAGAAAGAAAAGATGCAACAAGGCACTTCTATTATCCAATACACTGAACCTCAACTGAAACGTAAATTGACACAGAAAATGGTACAAAATCAATGCACCAAATACACATCAAATTCAAACAAATATCAAATAGCAACTTGAATTGGCCAAATGTGTTTAATAAATAAAAGAGGTACAACATTACTAAATCAGTGTTCTGGTTAAATATATGCCAATTACAAGCCTAAATTCAACATACGCGGCTAAAAAAAGTGTGTTTGTCTTAAATACACACATCTAAAAACACAATGAACCACATCGGAATTTACAAGTAAAAGTCCCAAAATATTTGCCCCAAATCTAACTATTTTTCTTGAAATTCTATCTAGTCATCAAATCTAACTCGTTTTCTTGGAAATTGAGTTATTTGGCTAGATTGAGTGTTGACTGTAACTACCTTTCCAGCTGATTCGATGCAAGCTTCAGTTGGATTTATTTACACTCTTACAGGTCTTGATTTAGCATTTCTCGCTTTATGCAAAAAAGACAACCCATATGTAACTATTAACATACTGTAAATTGGAATGGGAATCATGCAGATGCTCGAACTTAAAAAGTATCACCTGTAGAGCTGATCTCGTAATGTATTTCTTTCTATTTTTCTTGAATCCATCTTCCTTTTGTGACATAAATTGTGGCTCAAGTTCATTGCCAATTCTTATTTTCCCCTCTTTATAGATGACCCTTTGGCTCTTTGCTTTTGGCTACAAAATTAAATCAAAGCAATGTTTAAGTAGGCTAAGTAAGAGTTTTTAAATCTAAAAAATAAAAACTCACATTGATAACCATAGTTCCAGTTGCCAAATCAGTATACACTCCGTATTCTCTTGAAGGCTGTTGAACTAGTCCTAGAATGTACTGTCTCTTAAGATGCTGCCTTCGATAGTATAAATTTATGCTCGTCAGTTTATCCAGACTACCAAATCTCAAAATGGATTTCTCAGTCTTATTGAGCTAGCTGCTGGATGTTAAGTGGTATGAAAAAGTTTGAGATTGATCCAATGTAATACAGATGTTTGCTTCTTGAAGTTCATTTGTCTCACGCTTAATGCCATTTCTGTCAAGCTCAGGTTCACTTCTTGCATTCATAGGGGCATTTATCTTAAGGTCCTTGTTAGGTATATCTCTAGTAACTTCAACATAAGTGGACTCTTGTATATTCTCAGTTTGTTTTCTTTTAACCTATAAATCACCATACAAAATATTAATAAGCTATTCTAAAAGTAAAGAAAAGAAATAACTATACATTGGCCATAGATTTAAATGCAATATAACATGTAGTTTAGAGGGTCGAGTTGAGCTTCCCCTTGGAGGTCCTGAATTACTACCCTATAACATTCAACAACCATTATGTAAGTAATGCTATCATTGTTCCTTAAAAAAATAGAAACAATGCTTCAGTGCCATTAACCAAATACCTTTGTTTGTGATGTGATCCCTTTCAAAGATGGACAAGTCTTCTTATTATGCCCTTTCTAAAAGCATGCTTGACAGGTCATCACCCTTCCTTTCTTTAATAATTTGTGGCCACTTCCATGTTCACCCTCTTCTTTTCTCTTATTTCTAGTTGGTCTACTTGGCATCTTTTTGTAAGGAGGAGGC
Source organism: Mallotus repandus (assembly GCA_949671775.1). Taxonomy (NCBI): domain Eukaryota; kingdom Viridiplantae; phylum Streptophyta; class Magnoliopsida; order Malpighiales; family Euphorbiaceae; genus Mallotus; species Mallotus repandus. Next base: position 4,100 of record CATIWM010097813.1, on the reverse strand, counting down.
TGCGCATGATCAATTCATCTCTTCTCCCAAAACTTTGGACCATTAAGTGGCTACATCATTTGGCCATAAGCTTCCAGTTAAGCTGACTTGCTATAACACTATTCGATATATGCAGAAGGTTCATGTTGAAGATGGTTAATCACACAAATAACATAGGGCACAAGATTCCAATTAGATCCCATCTTCAGTATGGGCATGTCTAGCCTTCCAAATTAACAACATAAGTATCTCCTTTGTGAACTACCTCAAAACCTGAATCATCATTCCAAATAAACTTGCATTCACCACTTTCCTTTATGCTCTCATGTATTTTCTTTCTAATTCTTGTTCCAAACTCACCATTCCACTTGTTCACCAATTCTCTATTAGTTACTAACCTCTTCGTAACCATTTTTTGAATATCTTTCAACATTGTGTAGACATTCTTTGTTCGAGCTTCAATTATTTTCCATTGAAATCTTCAACTAGATTGTTGTCCACTATGTCACATTTCACATCAGTATTGAAGTACACCCTGCACTAATGCTTTGGATGAGTTACCAACATATCTTCAAAACCATTTGGTGTCAAGTTTCTTCATATCTTTCATGTTGTTTTCAAAGTTAGGCATGTTTGTGGACTTAACATAATTACAAAATAGCATTTGAAGTTCTTTGTCTCTTCCATGCCATTTTCTCCAATTAGCATAAAGGTGCCTTGCACAGCACCTATGCTCTGCTTCAGGTAATATTGTCACAATAACATATATTAGACCCTATTACAGTCAACAATCAACATTATAACTATCATGCAATTCAACTAATTTATTAGAAACATATTAACCATAAAAAAACTAAACTTTGTACAAACTTGAAACAAAAATAAATAACTAAACAAGTAGACTGTTGTATACTGCAATTCATCTAAAATATGAGATACATATTAAGCAACAAAAACAAAAACTAAACTTTGAATCAACTTGAAAGAAAAATAAACAACCAAACTTCAACACAAGTGGACTGTTATATACTGCAATTCAACTAAAATATGAGATACATATTAAGCAATAAAAAAACTAAACTTTGAATTAACTTGAAACAAAAATAAACAACAAATAATTACATTCTGCTGGTCTGTTATAACTGTCCATCCTTTGCCATCTTCCAATTTCAAGTCATGTTGTAGTAGCCCAATAAACCACATCCATGTTGCTTTCCTTTCACCATCAATAACTCCCCAAGACACTGGGAACATTTGATTGTTCCCATCCCTTCCCACAGCTACTAAATCCTCTCCTTTGATTGACCCTTTAAAAAACATCCGTCTAATCCTAGAATCTTCCTACAACCATTTAATAAACCTTTCTTTAAGTAATCTCAAGAGATATATAACATCTCAAAAATGGGAAGTTATTTTGGACTAGGTTTATAAACCTTCATGGATGTTGTACTCCCTACATTAGACCTTTCTATCTCCTCCAAATAATCCCACAATAAAGCAAACTCCTTCTTGGCATCTCTTTGTAGCTTAACAAGCACACATTCCTTTGATCTCTTCACTTTTGTTAAACTCATGTCAAGCTTCAAATCTTCTTTAATCAGCTCCTTTAAATCGGCCAATCAAATTGTAGCAATTGACTTGTATTTATATAAGTAATTAAAGGCCACCCATTTAGTGGTCACTCTCCTATTTTTTAAGGATACATGGCAGCTATGCTCATACATATTTGTCTTGACTATCAATCCACCAGTTGTAATTTCTTTGGATGCAAAAATGTGGAATGGACAGTTGGTTCTTACACACTTTTCCCTCACATCATCCATAGTGTTCCTAACTAGTTTTATCTCATTCTTTCTTGAATTGCAAACTTAACAACTGCAGATCTGAATTGTTTTGCACTTTTCAAACGCATACCCAAGCTAAATTTGAACTTCTTAGCTTTTAGTTGAAAATCAACATAATTGGATTTCCTTCTACTTCCATGTTTATCATCTCCATCCTCAGTACTAAGAGCACAATAATCATCACTTGAATCAAAATAATCTGACATATTTCCTTCACTCTCTCTGTCACTTGATTGTAGTCCTTCATTTGTAGTAACATTGGGTTCATTTCTGTTAACTTCTATCTTGTTCTATTTCTTCTTTGCTGTAAATTCCTTCACTGTATTCCTGGACTCAATAAGCTCTTCATCATCATCAAACATGCTCTCACACTCCACAATTTCTTCATTTTCATCTTTGCCTTCTTCAATGTCAAGATCCTTATCTGCATATTCATATCTGCTTGCCCCTTCAACTCTGACTTCAATAAATCTATCAGTTACATCAACCTCTACTATATCTAGATACCCCTACCAGGCTCAGCTGCATTTCCTTCTTTCACCCCACTATTCCCTTCCTCAGTATTTACTTGGCCTGTGTTTCGTTCACACACTAAATTACTAAAAATATTTGCCACATTACTCTTAACAGGGGTTGCATATGCTGCCTTTATTGAAGATGCTACTAACTTTTTATTGGATTCTATATAAGTAGCATTAGCAGTAGCTACTCCACCAACAGAATCATTTGTTGACTCTTTGACCATATTTTTTTCACATGTAAGGTCTAAATACCCCCAATATCCTTAGAAATCCCAGCACAATCCTTCATTAAATTATGTTCAGTATACACCTTTACTGAGTTGTGCTATTTCACTACTTTTATCATATCTTCAACTGACATTTCATATAAAAGTCTCAACCCACTAACTAAAGGTCTACCTGGCATTCTAAAATGCATCTTTTTCACATTTTTAAACCCCATTGCTTCTTTAATAGCTTTCTTAAAACCTTCCAAATTAAAAAACTCAACATTTACTTCAATAGTGAACTTATTTCCTCCTATATATATCTTTTGACTACCTCTTAAATCACTAATGAAAATGCCACCAAAAAATAAATTTATGTACTGTATGTATGAAAGAAAACAAATAACAAAATATCCTATAAGTTATTTCATTAATCCAAAAATTACAAAAACCCTAGATGTGAGAAACATTATGAGTAATATCAAATATTAAAAGTATATTAAACTAAAACTACTTAAACCAGCTTGTTTAAAAAAAAAGTAACATATTCACAAATACATAGTTGAAGACATACCTTTTCATGGTTGCATTAATCTCCTTCAATTTTGAATCGCTAGCTCAATGTTACTTATGTTACTAACTGATTAGCTCTATGTTTGTAGACTGAGCTTTTTACTTTGAACGATTAAAAGAAAAAGGGGGTAATCCCTAATCAATTAATTTCAAATCATTTTTATTTAATTTTTTTCCTTTTACTTGGACAAAGTGTGTGGTTTTTTGGTCATTTCATCCTTAGTTTACTGTCATGTACGATTTTTGTGCTTTCTTCACACCAGCTTTATCATCCACGTCAGCGACCAAGTGGGCCCCACAAATTGACACTTCATCGTTTACCTGAAACAACATCAAATTGTAATTTATTAATAAGTTCACATAGTTAATTATAACAAATGAAAGTTGGGACACTCAATTGTAATTTTTTGAAAAATTCAGACACCAAAATGATCAATGTCCCTTTTTTTTTAAATCTTTAACATAACATGATTATGTTTTGGACTCTAAAGAATCTAGATTAATATTTGGGATAAGTACAAAAAAGTCACTTGTGGTTTAGCGCTTTTTCACTTCGAGCCATGTGGTTTTTTTCGTGACACTTCAGTGCCCTATGGTATATGCTGTTAGCAAATCTAGGCTAAATTCACTAACACAGTTAATTATGCTGACGTGGATGTTGATGTGGCCGTTGACTTGCTGACATGGCCGTTGACTTTTTTGACGTGGATGCCGATGTCAGCATGCGTAAGCAAGTCAACGGCCACATCATCAAGTCAATGGCCACGTCAGCAAGCCAACATCCACAAGGTACTGAAATGTCACGAAAAGAAACCACATGACTCGAAGTAAAAAAGTGCTAAACCACATGGTACTTTTTTGTACTTATCCCTTTTTAGAAAATATATACTTATATATTATAAATTTAGTCAAATTATATATTTATATACACACACTAAGAAAAAGATCACTTCTATTCTAAACTTTGAGTCAATTAT
>CATIWM010097782.1:0-16836 GCA_949671775.1 Mallotus repandus | reverse complement strand
CCCAAGTGTTTTAATGGCTACCACTTAAACCAATTCCTTTAGAAATAAATCTCACTTCCCTTATAATCTATCCTAAGAATTAGATGAAGTAGAAATTCTATTTCTAACACACAACCAACTCTCACAAGAGTTAATGAAACTCAAATGAATAAATTGAAATTTTGAGAGCTGTGATGAATGCTTAAGAGAGAATGAATGATAAAACAAGTTTCTTAGCCTTCAATTGAGCTCTTGGAGGTGTTTATATAGATAAACACTCAAAAATATAGTTTTTGGATGTATCAATTATGTCTCTAACATCTATAAATGATTTTTGAATATTCTAAGACTTTTTGCAGCTTTAAGGATGCTCACGATCGTGAGGAAGCGGTTCTGGCTCGTGAGGAGGAAAGTACTAGTCGTTACCTTTGAAAAAAGTAAAAAATTCTCATTTTTTATTGTCAAAGGAGTTCTCATGAGCTTTTCATAATTGTGAGCACTCCTCATGAGCATCACTGCCTAAATCACTTAAAAAGGCATAAAAAGATGCTACAGGAGGTTCCTTATGAGACTCTCGTGAAGGTGCTCATGAGCTTCACTGAATAAGATTGAATTAGCCTTAACTTTCTTCATAAAAGTTGTAGATAATTGTCTTATCTTTCCATATCACTTGAATCATCTAAATTGGACATCTTTAGCTCAAGATATTACTTAAATACTAAGAGCAACTTAAGATGAAAGTTGCATTTGCTGACTTTGATTCAAGATTTGCATATCCAAATGAACTTGGATTTTGACAAGTAAGCTCAATTAAGAAAGATTAAGATGTATACTTCAAATTTTAAGAAGATAACTTCATCATTTTAGAGCTCTAAGAATGTTAAAATCTTCCTTGAACCTCAGAGATCAAATTAGCCCAAAAGCATGCTTAACTCCATTTTGATTTGCATGATAGTCCTAGCTTATACATACTTAAACAAACATGTTAAATGCTCAAAACTAAGATTTTTAAGATCAAAATCAAGATTTATTATTGCTAAGGTTAACAATAATTGATATAGATGCATTCACACAAGCACATTAATAATAACGGAAAGTACGAGAAATTCAGCATAATTATTTACAAGGCTTTCCTAGTAAATACATATGAAAGAGAAAAAGTGCAGAAATGTAAATCTAGTCCTAATCTAGAATACACCTGCAAAACAAAGATTAACATAATGATGTGCAATTCCATCTATTCATCCAATTGGACAGCATATAAGCACAATAAAGATGGTTGATGCATAATGAATGATTAAATAGATGCACGTAGTTCATGCTCTTGCAGGAATTATTATAAAGCATTTTTAAATGATGAGATAAATAGTAAATGATGATGATTGCATCATTGGACCACAATATCAAAGCTCTAGCTTAGATAAGTAAGCTTTCATGTTTATTAAATGCATATTGATGCAAAATGACAGTTAATTATGAGTAAAACAAGGTAGAGATTATTCAATCAACATGTAAATTGCCAATCTCATCACATAGATCACAATAATTTCTCAACTGCTGGCGGTGATAAAATAAAATGCAAGACAGTAAATAAACATGCAAAAATGATTATTTTGTCCTCAGATTTGACTGAGCTTATTTGGTGTTTTTGAAGCTTTAGCTTCGAGAGATTTTCAAGCTTTCCTCGTTGAGAGGTTGAAAATGGTGTAGAATGCAAATTTGTATACCTTTGAAGCTTGCTTTAACAAAGATGAGAGTGGGTTTGGTTCAAAAGCGATCTAAAATCCTACAAAAAATATAGAAAGTGGACTAAAGATGTGTGGATTGGGGCTCCTGAGCCTTCAATTCGATAACGTTTCAGTGTGTGTGTGGCTCTTGCCTCTTTTTTCCACTGGCTCTCACCTTGGCTCTTGCCTCTTTTTTCCTCTGGCTCTCACCTAGGCTCTGGCCGTTACTCCCTAGGCTCTAGCCTTGCCAAAGTGGGGGGTAGAGACCCCTATTTATAGGGAAATGTGCCAAAAAAGTGTGAAAATGTGCATCATCATGCACCTGGGATGAGTGATCATGCCTTTGGAACACGTGATCATGCCTCGGGACGCGTGATCACAACCTGGGGCATGCAATCACATGCCCAGCCACGTGATCACACACTCTTGCACGCGTCACACGACCTTTTCGGGCTCCAATCACACTATTTCAGGGGTGTTTTTTGGGGTTTTTGGATCTTCCAAATGCGTTTCTGAGGTTCATTTTGTCAAAATAGGCTTCCATTTTCACGCATGAGCAAAATGTGTTTGTGTGTGATCACGCGCTGCAAATTTGTTCATGCGCTACTTCTTGGGGTTACGCGCATTATTCTGGGGTCACTTTCAAAAGTTTTAAGGGCTTATGAACTTGCTTTCGATGTCCGTTTTATCAAAATTGACTTTTGATTTTCACGAAGTTGAACTCCGGTCTCATGAGTCGAACACCGATCTTATGAGTTATTCATTTTGAGCAACATTTGCTTAAAATGATGACTTACCACTCCGATTATTTGTAGTTCATGAAATCGGGCTGCAACTTAATGATTTGGAGATTGATTTTGCTCAGTTCGGGCTTTTTAATATTCTCAGCATGCTTTAGAGGCGGTACGAATGAACAGACACTTGTCATGTTCAAAGAAATATTTTCATCACTGGACCTTTTTGGGGACAGTCAAAATTCGATGTATGACAGTTGCCCCCTACTTTTCATATGTTGCATAATACTCTAGTACTGATGTCAATACACTTGAAGAAAATGCAGAGATGCAAAAATAATTTTTAGGAAGAGGTACTTACTTGATGGTGTGTTGTTTAGTCTCTTGACTTCAGGTTTGTCATTTGTTGATATTGTTTTGTTTGGTTAACGGAGTCATCACTTGTTTGTGTATCTTGCAATTCTCTCAGGTGAGGTAAGATGATGCTTTCATAACCTCCTTAGGTATCAATGCAAATGCTACTATGCAGATGGAATGATGCTTATAAGTAAAGAAAGTGCTTTTAAGCAATGAAATGCTTCTAAGTAGAGAAAGTGCTTTTAAGTGATGAAATGGTTCTAAGCAGATGCAATACTTCTAAGCGAAGAAAAAAATAAGATGCAATGCTTCTAAGCAGATGGAAAATGCTTCTAAGCTAGATGAAATGCTTCTAAGAAAATTAGATGCTACTAAGCAGATACGATGCTTCTAAGCAGATATGATGCTTCTAAGCAATGAAATGTTTCTAAGCAGATGGAAAATGCTTCTAAGCTAGATGAAATGCTTTTAAGCTAGATGAAATGCTTCTAAGCAAATGAGATGCTACTAAGCATATACGATGCTTCTAAATGGAGAAAAATGCTTCTGAGATGCAATGCTTCTAAGCAGACGAAAAATGCTTTTGAGCTAGATAAAATGCTTTTAAGCAAATGAGATGCTACTAAGCAGATACAATGCTTCTAAGCAGAGAAAAATGCTTGTAAGCAATGAAATGCTTCTAAGCAGATGCAATGCTTCTAAGCAGAGAAACATGCTTCTTAGATGCATGCTTCCAAGCAGATGGAAAATGCTTCTAAGTTAGATGAAATGCTTCTAAGCAAATGAGATGCTACTAAACAGATACGATGCTTCTAAGCAAAGAAAAATGCTTCCAAGTAATGAAATGCTTCTAAGCAGATACAATGCTTCTAAGAAGATGGAAAATGCTTCTAAGCTAGATGAAATGCTTCTAAGGAAATGAGATGCTACTAAGTAGATATGATGCTTATAAGTGGAGAAAAATGCTTCTGAGATGCAATGCTTCTAAGCAGATGGAAAATGCTGTGATGCTTTTAAGCAGATGGGATGCTTCTAAGCAAATGAAATGCTGCTAAGCATATGAAATGCTTCTAAGCAATGAGAACGCTCCACAGCAAAAAAAATGCTATTGAGTAGTGATAATGCAGTGATGATGTCATTATTTCTTGTGTTTTGAGCGTGATTTCATGACGTGTTAATTGTGATAATTATAGATGCAACATGCTTGTGTTATTTGTGCTTTATTTTCTTTTTGTGAATGACTTTCTGAGACAGTGATGTCAAATGTAGTGTCCTAAAACATACAATACTCATGTTTGAGTGATTCGTGCATGTTTTTTGCATGTCCTTTAGGTAAAATGCAAGTTTGGGACCCTAGAAATACGTGTACCGGGGTCTTAATATGTGAGTGCATGAGTCTCAGAGAGCATGAGGCTCAGAAGGGTGCATGGTCACGTGCTCTGAGGCGTTTCCGATGCCTATAAAATGAACTCATTTTTTAGTTTGGGGTGACTTTTACCTATTTTTTGACCTTTTTCAAGCTCTCTTTTGAGTTTTTTGGACTATTTTTCTTTTGTTGTTGCATCGCAGAGTGTAAAAATTATGGACTTCCCTCATATTCCTGAGGATCTCGGTGACTTTGGCAATGTGAATACTGCTTCTTTTTCTTTTAATGAGTTCATTTTAGAGGATGAGGTGATTCTCGGGTAGACTGGTGCGGGGACCTCTACTACTAGAGCTACAGAGGCTGCTGGGACCAATGGTGGAGCTTTTTTTCGTTCACCTCGACTTTCCCGAGGCATTCCAGTTCCCATTGTCTATAGACTGGAGACTTATGCTTAGACTATTCATCGTTGACCGGTTAGTTTGCGTACTTAGCTCTTGTTGTAGTTAGCTTTACTTGTTGTAGCTCTAGTTATTTATCTTAGCACTTGTTGTACATGTTGCTCTTAATTTTAGCTCTTGCCATTTGTATTTCAGCACTTGTTGACATGTATTTTAGCTCTAGCTATAGTTTGTAGCTTTTGCTGTGATTTTTGTAGTTCTAGCTGCGGTTTAGCTCTAGTTGTGATGTTTGTAGCTCTAGTTATGATTTTAGCTCTTGTTGTGATGTAGCTCGTGTTATAGTTCTTGCTGTGATGTAGCTCTTGTTGTAATGTAGCTCTAGTTATAGTATAGCTCTTACTATAATGTTTGTTGCTCTAGCTGTGATGTAGTTCTTATTGTAGTGTAGCTCTTGTTATAATGTCTATAGCTCTAGCTGTGATGTAGCTCTTACTGTGATGTAGCTCTAGTAAAGATGCAAAAAGAGATGTTTTAGTATCTGATGAAATGTTATAACTATTTTACCTATTGGTTGCAGTCCTCTGGGCCTGTCATTTAGCTGCCTGGTAGGTTCAATAAGGTCAACTCATATTATCAAGGTCTTCCTCCATGTGTAAAGCAGATGGTTGCTGGGAAGGGCTTTGATGGTGTTATTTGTACTCTTACTTATGGCTCTTATGCATCGAGTCAGGCTGCAAGGTGTGCTCTTATTGAGCAATGGATGGATACTACCCACACGTTCCATTTTCCTTTTGGGGAGATGACTATCACTCCGCTTGATTTTGCAACCATTACAGGGTTGAGTTTTTTCCAGGTAGCCTGTCCCTTTTAGTAATGAGGTGTGTAGTTCTGCCATCGCGAGGAACAGATGGCTGAGGGATTTGTTTGGTGTTACTGCTTCAGTGAAGCCTGGCTACTCCACTTTGATCTGGTATATGTAGCTTGTAGATAAGGTGAGGTTGGAACACAACGCGAGTCTTATTCTACCTTTTGAGTGTCGATGTCTTTCCAAATGCCTCTGGCATTGGCTTCCTATAGTTGTTACCAATTCTGAGGAACTTAAGGGATCTACCAAAGTATAGTTGGGGCACAACTACTTTTGCCCACATGTATTCTAGTTTGGATGTGGCTTGTAAAGGACGCTCATGCATTTGTAGCTACTTGTTCATGCTAGATATAAGTGTTGTCTCTTGCTTTTGGATTATTTTGTCTTTGATTGTTTTGACTCTTTTCTTTTTGACAGAATTAGGCTTACGAATTTGGTCTGTTTCTCATCTCACTATTGAGCGTTCGGCTGAGAGTAGCTTTCCCTGTCTTCCACGATGAATTAGGAGGACTTTTGGTTTGATTGAGAGTCCGACAGAGGTGAGGGTCTCTTGAGTAGATTTTCCCACCATCAGGTATGGTACATTTTATCTTTGTTTTGTCTATTCTTTGGCAATTCTTTTTGCTTATGAGTCTCTCGGGTAGATTCATCCATGCTGGTGGATGGAGCGACAGGACTGGTCGATCGAGATTGGAATGGCTTGGCACCTGACACAGAGGAGGGTCTTATTGCCCGGTCTTATTGATAAGGTATGGTATCTGGGTGAGCGGGTCTATCACTGGTGGGATGGACAATTTATGAGGAGAGTTCCTATTGCTACCCTTGGGGATATATTTTAGGGTCGAGAGCTCGTTGGAGAGGAGCTTGACAGAGCTGAGAGAGGGTATCCCTTTGAAGATTTCCTAGAGGGAGCTCATTTCTCTTATATGATTTCTTTGGTGCCATAGTTAATTGATGTCATGGCTAGTGAGTTTATTCTTCCTCCACCTCCTTAGGCGAATCCTTCATAGCCTTCGGGCTCTAGAGCTGGGACTTCGCGGTCATCCTAGGGTCGTTTCACTTTTAGATTAGCGTCCTCTGACCTGGTATGCTTCTGAGCTATGTATTTTCTATTTTCATGTAAGCATGTAACAAACTTTGTTAGTATTAAATGGTAAATGACATGAGTTATGAGAGTTTTATCTACATAATTCTGGACATCATTGAAGGAGGTCAGATTCCTCTCGTTTTGATAAGGAGAGCGATCCTAGGACTAATGGGACGGCACATGCCAATGGTATGGGACCTAGTGGTGCTATTCTTGGTGATTTTATGAGTGCGGTATCTCTAATGCTGTATGGGCTGACAATTACAGGAGTAGGAGCTCATTTCCCTTTGCCTAGAATGGGTACACCATTGTCGAGTATAGTACCTGCAGATGCCACTTATGTTAATTTCTTGATTCTGTGAGGTTTCTTCCCTTTCCTTGCTTTGTTCGTTATCTAATTCCTTTTTCTTTGCAAGAGCTTATTTTTACTGCTCAGTCTTGGTATACTGCTACGATCAGCACGCAAGAGTATTTCATAGAGTTTACTGGCACACAGAGCATACTGCTTTCTTCTTTTATTGATTTGTATCTATTTTATGCAAATGCATGTGTTTTTATAAATGCATGAAGTGTGATTTATGATGTTTGTCTAATGCAGAGTGAGTATATTCATGCTAGTCTTGAGTGGGAGAGCGAGCGGGTGTCTTATTATGAGCAGATCGATCAACTGCATGTGCAGTTGGCTGCCTTTCGAATGGTTGTAGAGGATATGGGGCTTGGCTCTGATGACGAGGGTGCCTGAGTGGATTCAGCTCTTGCTTTTGATGGCACCCATAATCGATTTATTTGTTAGGAGGCTAGGTATAGACTTTTGGCTGTGTTTGTACAATATTGTATTATTTTCCCGAGGTTATGGACTCAGGGTTTTATATTTAGGCATCTGTCCCATATGTTGTATTTTGTACGGATGGTTGTTGTTGTTGTATCTTGGATTGACTGATTTGTATGTTCGTGATTGTGATATTTTCAACTGTGATCATTTTGTCTGATTATTCCGCTTCGTCTACCTCTTTATTTTATTTTTCCCTCTTTTGCATAGGGCATCTCTTTCAGAGCTCTTTGCACCTATCTGGGTATTTTTCTTTTTCCCTCTTTAGCCTAGGGCATCTCTTTTCAGAGCTTTTTGCACCTAGCTGGGTTTTTTTTATTTTGAGGTTCAACGATAGCTGCTAACAATATAGAGAAGAAATAATGAAGCAGATAAGAACTGAAAAGCATGTAATGAAAGTGTGCAAATTGTACTTAGCATGCTCGATGGATTCAGATGATAACGATGTACTGCATTTCCTCAAATGTTCTTACATGATTTAATAAGCATTGACATATTTACTTAATACATTTAAGAAAAGCACAGTTGCATTTATGTAGATTTTGAATTGACAATACCCCTATCCTTAGTTAGCCTCTTCAGGTTTTCTAACTAAGTATTTTCTCTCAAATCCCCTAATTTTTGCCTGAGCTGCCTTTTTTTGGTTTTCAACTCAGCATCGTCTTTTTTTTTTTTTTTATGTATTTGCTCTAGATGTAGTACTTCTTCAAGCAATTTGTGTTGGTAGGCTCAAAGAACTCGTTTCCTTTAGAATCCATCAGCTTGATAGCTCCTCTTAATAGAACGGTTTTAACCAGATATGAGCCTTCCTAATTTGGCCTGAACTTATCTCTAAGGTCTGAGACATTCTGTTTGGCTTGCTTTGGCACCTAGTCTCCTGCTTTCACACTTTAGTGTCTGACTTTCTTATTGAAGGCTCTAGCCAGTCGAGCTTGATATAGCTGCGTATGATATAGTGCTTTAAGTCTCTGACTGTTCAGAGTAGTGAGGCTGTCATGCCTTTGCTGAGCCTATTGCGCTTTAGGCAGTTTGGATTCAATTGCTATTCGTAGCAACTTGATTTCCATCTCCACCGGGAGTACTGCTTTAGATCCATATACTAGTGAGAAATGAGTGGCTCCTATTGAAGTTCTGACTATTGTTCTGTATCCCCATAATGCATATGGTAGTCTATATGCCCAATCACGGTAAGTCTGAGTCATATTTGATAAGATCTTTTTTATGTTTTTGTTTGCAACTTTGACCTCTCCGTTTGCTTGTGGCCGGTAAGGTGAGGATTTGTGATGTTCCACCTTCTAACTCCTTAGTAATTCCCTCACTTTCCCTTGGAACTGAACACCGTTATCTGAAACTATATGATGGGGAATCCCATATTAGTAGAATAGGTTCTTTCTGATGAACTTTGCCACTTGTTTTGCCCCCACTTTTGCATAGGATTCTTCTTCATCCCATTTTGTGAAGTAGTTGATTGCTACTAGGATGAACTTATGTCCATTCGAGGCTGTCGGATGAATTTCTCAGATTGTGTCTAACCCCCATGCTGAGAAGGGCCACGAAGAAGAGATAGAGTGCAGCTCTGTTGGGGGAAGATGGTTGATGTACCCGTGAATTTGGCACTTATGGCACTTTCTTATGAATCTGATGCAGTCTTCCATCATCATCATCCAAAAGAACCCTTGTCTAATTAACTTCTTAGCTAGAATGGTGCCATTCATGTGCGGACCACAGACACCCTCATGTACTTCTTCCATTACTCTAGCAGCTTCTGTCTCATCCAGACATCTAAGTTATATCTCATCTGAAGTTCTTTTACATAATACACCCTAGTGTGATGTGAATTTTGATGCCAATTATCGGATGACTGCCTTGTCTTTTTCAACTACCTTCTTAGGGTAAATTCTCTTTGTGAGGTATTGTTGTATATCGTAGAACCAGGGTTTGTTGTTTGCTTTTGCTTCTGCTATTTTGAGGTGTTTGTGGTTAGGTTGCTCTGACTTGAGTAGATTAGAGACTTCATGGGCATTTTGGTTGGTCCTTCCGTCTGCCATTTGGTTGTGGTTTCTAAGGAGATGGATGAATTTACATTTCAGGAAAGATAAGGCGAGCTACTGCAGGTGGCTCAGATATGGCCTCAAGTGTTGTTCTTTCAGTTCCCATTCTTCTGTAGTCTGATTGATTACTAACATGGAATCCCTAAATATTTCAACTTCTGTCACTCTCAAAGCTATCAAAGCTTTAATGCCAAGTGCGCATGCCTCATATTCCGCTTCATTGTTTGTAACTCTAAATGTTAGCTTCTTAGTGATTGGCACCACTTTACCTTCTGGTGTTAGGAGTATGATCCCGACTCCTGCTCTAAATTGGTTGATTGCTCCATCGAAGTACATTCGCTATCCCTACACTTCGATGGTTGTGCTGAGGTCATCTAGGAAGTCTAATTAAATTTCTTCTGAATCTGGAATTGGGTTGAGGGCTAAGAATTCTGTGATTGCTCTTCCTTCCACTGTCTTCTTAGTTAGATACTGCACATCAAATTCTGTAAGTAGAATGAGCCACTTGGCGAGTTTTCCTACTAGGGATGGAGCTTCATAGGATCCATTTTGGACACAACTTGAATTTTTGTATGATTAAAAGTAGTGTCTGAGCTTCTTTATTGCCCATACCATTGCTAGACATATTTTTTTTACTTGACCATAGTTTTCCTCATAAGGTAGCATTTTCTTGCTCGGGTAGTAGACTACAAGTTCTGTTTTCCCTTCTCCCTCTTAGGCTAGCATTGCACCGATTGCATTCCCTTCAATGGCTAGGTACAAGATTAATGGCAACCCAGACTTAGGTGGTTTTAGAACTAGTGGATTGGCTTGGTACTTTCTAATCTTGTCGAATGCTAGCTGACATTGTTCGTTCCATACAATTAGCTGATCTTTTCTGAGTAGCTTGAAGATGGGTTCGCAAACTACTGTTAATTTGGCGTTGAACCTGCTTATGAACTGTAGCTTCCCTAAAAACCCTCTGATTTCTTTCTCTATTTTTGGCACAAGGATTTCTCTTATTGCTTTTGCTTTATCTGGATCCACTTCAATTCCATTCTTGCTGACAATATACCCTAGCATCTTGCCTGAAGTTACCCTGAATATGCACTTCTTGGGATTAAGCCTGAGGCTGTACTTTTTAACCCGTCTGAGGAATTTATTGAGAGCAGTTAGGTGCCCTTCTCTGGTTTCTAACTTAACCATCATGTCATTTACGTACACCTCAACTTCCTTGTGTATTATATCATGGAACATGGCTGTTGCCATTTTTTGGTAGGTTGCACCTGCATTTTTCAGGCCGAAAAGCATTACCCTGTAATAGTAATTACCCCATTTTGTAATGAAGGATGTCTTTGCTTTGTCAATGATGGCCATCAGAATCTGATTGTATCTAGAAAATCCATCCATGAAAGAATACATTGCATAGGAGGCAGCATTGTCTCTCAACACATTTATGTGAGGCAAAGGGAAGTCATCCTTTGGGCATTCTTTGTTTAGATCTCTATAGTTGACACAAATTCTGACCCTTCTGTCATTCTTTGGCACTGGTATGACGTTTGCTAACCATTCTGGATAGTCTACCACCTCTAAGAATTTAGCCTCAATCTACTTTTTGATGTCTTCTTTTACCAATTGGGCCCATTCTGGTCTGAGTCTTCTCAGCTTCTACTTTACTGGTTTACACCCTTCTTTGGTTGGGATGTAGTGTTGAGCGATGTCTCTGTCGATGCTGGGCATGTCTTTGTAAGTCCAAGAAAATACTTTTGAATATTTTATTAATATTTTTTCAATTTCTCTCCTCTCTTTAGGGGTAACATCTTTTGAAATATGCAAAATGTGTGGTTCATTTTCTGTGCCAATGTTAATTGGTTCAGTACATATGATTTCATTGCATTAACTTTAGAGTTCATTACATCATGAGTTTTAAATAAAGGAAAAGGCTAAAGTCCTCTAGATTAATAGGCACTTCTGTCTGCAGATCACCCACTACTTGTAGGTCTTGTCAATAAGATCATCCCAATCATTGGTGGTAAAATGATGAATGATTCTCTTTTGCCATGTTGTTCTGAAATGGTTGATGAATTTTTGAGATAATCTTCCTCCTGAGAAGTCTGGAGGCCTAGATGGCATGTGTTATTTTACCCCATACTGTCTTGTTACCAATGCTGGGTAGTAGTGGGTGCATGATCTAAATCCTGAGATTGTTACGCAATTCACATATGTGCATAAAGTCACATGCTCCAGTCTCCACCAAGGGCACCTCCAGGTTATCATCTTTTTTGGGGCACTTTTTATACTTTCAATCCATTACTCGACCAAGATATATACTGAGCAGCCACTAATATCTTTTATGTGTCTTTCTTGGTGGTTTTTTGGTTGGTATTTCATCCAATTACCAGCAGGTTTTTCCAGAAGGCGTAGCTTCTCTTGCTGCCAGATCTGAAGTAGCAGGGGACTTTAGTAAATCTTGAATTCTTTTTAGTTTTGTAATAATCCAGGTCCTGAATGGTTTCTGCCAAGATTAGTGGAAAGGGAGTCATTCCACATTCTATGCCTTCGATCACTTGGAGTATCTTGTAGTCTCCCAATCCGTCACGTGATATTGTGAAGTATTAAGTGAAAAGGTAGCAAGTGAGAAGTCGTGTCCACGGTAGGTTTTCTGGTTCCTTTATCATACAGGCATTCAAGAGCTGTAGGGGAATTAGTTATTTGTCTGTAGTAACCAATTAATCAAGCTTTTGTGGGATTAGGTCAAAAAGTACTGATCCAAGTCTAGGATATTTAATATCTTGGTCAATAAAGATTGTCTCTTCGGTTACAATATGGGTGCGTCCTGTAATGGCACTAAATTCCTCGTATAATGGACATTGCTCCATAGCATTGATTCATAACACATGCTCGTATGGATCCTAGAATGACATTACTGTATGTAAGAAGTCATGGTCAAGGCATACATGCTTGAAAGTTTTGATGCATAGCATTCCATAGGATTGTAGGCTTTTCCAGTCGGCCTTGTCAAGGTTATGTAGAAAATGTCTAGTGAGACTTGTTTGGGCTTAGAGGTTTTCGACCACGGTGCCATCTTTGAGGAAGCTTTGAATCATTGCCCTCATTTTTCTATAATTCTAACAAGAAGACTCAGGCTCACGGTCAACAAATGATGAATGATGCATGCATGGGATGCGCCTGCAAAAGAATATGATTAGCATGTATGCATGACGTGCTTTTGTATAATCTAATAATAATGGATGTAGATGGCTGTAAAAAGACATTGTTAGTATATGTTGTCTATATGTATGTCATGTATGCATGATTATGTAAGAGATTGTTAGCTTTTCCTGCACAAGGAACAAACCGATCACAAGCAAGCTCTCTCTTCCAACCTTATCGCTCCACAAGGTTATTGAATCTCTTTCTTAGGTGGGTTTTGACCTGATAGTCAGCAGGGGACTATGGTTTCACTCTTAGACTAGGCTATTTCTATTTTTATTGATGAGAATTAAGAGGTAAACTAGGGAATGATATTCAAATGCAATTAAGGTAAGCATATAATATCAATGTGAGGACCAGTCATTGGGTCGCAAATGGCATCTATAGTCCTTACACACCCATGTGTGTAAGGGAAATAGTCAATAAGAGGGGTCCAATTTTATGTCCTCGCATCAATATTCAATATGTTTACCAAGAGGCATGAAAGTATTGTTCGAGATTTTATGATTTGATTCTTTCAACACAAATGTCTACAATCTAGTCGCATTCCTGACCTATCTATTTAATCCGATAAGGACAAATGGATGATGCTCGTAGGTTCCGTCATCGAAAGATGTCACTATTCGCCAATTCTCATAGGCTATCCATACTGAGGTGAATGATTCTTATCATTCCTTGCACATCGAGCTTATGCAAGGTAAACAAGGATCACACAGTCTAAGTGTGAGCAGTCTCTGAGAACGGATGTAATGACATCAATCGGTGATGGAAACTAGAAGTGTCATAGCATTTGTGAATGTCAGGTCAAACAGACACCATCAGGGCTTACATGCAAAGCTTGGTGGGATCTTAATGGAGATTTCTATTAGTTTATTTACATGGGCTGAGTCGAGGGTATAAGGCTAAAGTCTTATTTAGCTAGAATGCCCCCCATGACTAGGGTTACGGAGGTCAGTGAGTTTAGCATTCTTTTGATAACTTGGGTCGCCCTCCTTAAGGACATGGGTCACAGAATCTGGTCAGATGAGTCCAGCAAAACCACAAGTAAAGGCTAAAGGTAGCAAATCCAAATCGGTCACCCTATGACTCATGTGGAACCATAGTGGATCACTTTTCATCATTGTCAGTAAATAGGGACCAAGGGTGCACATGTGATTATGTAGTGCAAACGCAATGGTAGAGGGCTCCACATGATTGAGTATTAAGTAATGAGAAATAGTAATTTTTGAATTGATCTCTCAAACCAGAGTCCCCAGTGGAGTCGCCACTGTGAGCGACCTGAGGGTTTGTAAATTCCGTAGTGTGACATTCCGAGGGACATGGCAACTTTGGTGAATGGCACATCCATTTTGTTTACGAGAGAGGGATAAATGTTTGGTCTTGGGGGGATGCGAGACACTTTTGTGTTTGGAGTCGCCACCTGGTTTTTAAAAAATTAGGAAAAGATGAAAGGGACGACATCAGGTCACTCAAAGAGTATCATCCCCAATAGAGATTCTGAGCCCAGGAGATCTCATCTACTTTTTGACTTTTTCTCATTTTAATACTCAATATATGGCCACCGCAACACCCTTGTTTTGGTAATGACAGTTGATATTGATGCATTCACACAAGCACATTGATAATAACAGAAAGTACGAGAAATTCAGCATAATTATTTACAAGGCTTTCCTAGTAAATACATATGAAAGAGAAAAAGTGCAGAAATGTAAATCTAGTCCTAATCTAGAATACACCTACAACATGGAGATTAATACAACTATGTGCAATTCCATCTATTCATCCACTTGGGCAGCATATAAGCATAATGAGGATGGTTGATGCATCATGAATGATTAAAAAGATGCACGCAGTTCATTCTCTTACAGGAATTATTATAAAGCATTTCTAAATGATGAGATAAATAGTAAATGATGATGATTGCATCATTGGACCACAATATCGAAGCTCTACCTTAGATAAGTAAGCTTTCATGTTTATTAAATGCATATTG
This sequence comes from Mallotus repandus, assembly GCA_949671775.1. NCBI lineage: Eukaryota > Viridiplantae > Streptophyta > Magnoliopsida > Malpighiales > Euphorbiaceae > Mallotus > Mallotus repandus. Next base: position 2,258 of record CATIWM010097782.1, on the reverse strand, counting down.
ATGCAAAATGACAATTAATTATGAGCAAAACAAGGTAGAGATTATTCAATCAGCATGCAAATTGTCAATCTCATCAGTATGCAAATTGCTAGTCTCGTCACACAGATCACAATAATTTCTCAACTGCTGGCAGTGATAAAATAAAATGCAAAATAGTAAATAAACGAGCAAAAATGATTATTTGGTTCTCATATTTGATTGAGCTTATTTGGTATTTTTGAAGCTTTAACTTCGAGAGATTTTCAAGCTTTCTTTATCGAGAGGTTAAAATGATGTGTAGAATACAAATTGGTATACCTTTGAAGCATGCTTTGACAAAGATGAGGGTGGGTTTGGTTCAAAATCTGTCTAAAATCCTACAAAAAATGTAGAAAGTGGGCTAAAGATGTGTGGATTGGGGCTCCTGAACCTTCAATTTGATAGTGTTTCAATGTATGTATGGCTCTTGCCTCTTTTTTCCTCTGGCTCTTGCTTTGGCTCTGGCCGTTACTCCCTAGGCTTTTGCCTTGCCAAAATGGGGAGTAGAGACCCTTATTTATAGGGAAATATGCCCAAAAAAGTGTGAAAATTAGTGAAAATGTGTGTGATCACGTGCCTAGGATGCGTGATCATGCCCTTGGAACACGTGATCATACCCTGAGACACGTGATCACAGCCTTGGGATGTGTGATCACGCACACTTGTACGCATCACATGGCCTTCCCATTCTCTGATCGCACTATTTCAGGGGTGTTTTCAAGGTTTTTGGACCTTCCAGATGCATTTTCAAGGTTCATTTTGTCAAAATCAACTTCTATTTTCATGCATGAGCAAAATGTGGTTGTACGTGGTCACGCGCTGCAAATTCGCTCACGTGCTATTTTTTGGGATTACGTGCACTATTTTGAGGTCACTTCAGGAAGTTTTAAGGGCTTACGGACGTGTTTCCAATGTCCATTTTGTCAAAATCAACTTCCAATTTTCACGAAGTTGAACCCCGGTCTCATAAGTCAAACACCGATCTGATGAGTTGCTCGTTTTGAGCAACGTTTGCTTAAAACGAGTAACTTACCACTCCAATTATTCATAATTCATGAAATTAGGGAGCAACTTAATGATTCATAGGTTGATTTTGCTCGGTTCGGGCTTTTTCAGATTCTCGGCATGCTTTAGAGGCGGTACGAATGAACAGACACTTGTCATATTTGGAGAGATGTTTTCATCACTTGACCTTTTTAGGGATAGTCAAAATTCGATGTATGACAGTTTGGTTGGTTGAACAGGGGAGATATGTGGAGAGGTTGTATTTGAGGCTTGGGTAAGTGATTTCATCATCTCTATCATTTTCTCCATCTATTATTGTCGTAACTGTTGAGAGGCTTGCATAGTTTGCTGGGCATTTTTTTGTTCTTCAAACTGCTTTCGATTACTCTCCAATTGCCTATAAACCTCTCTTCTAAATTCCTCGCTTCTTCTATCCAACACCTTCATTTATTACTCCATTAATTGCATTAGACAAGTTTCATTCGCCGTGTTTTTATTTTTCTTTGCCATATCTCTTATGGAAGCTAGACTTTCCTCAAGATCTAACTTCTCTGATACCACTTTGTCAGACCCCTGACTTATATATCATCAAACTAATCAACTAAGAAAAGATAGAAAGAAAAGAAAGAAAAAGAGAGAAGAGAATAGAGAAAATAGGTCAGAAAGATGTAGAATTATATTAATTCATAATTCATGCCTGTAACATTCATTCTGCACTACATATATAGCCACTCAAAAGCTAATAGCTGGCATAACATAATCTATTGGTAATGTAAATGAAAATAACAAAATGACAAAAGACACATAACAACTTTTCTTCATGCATAACCACATCACTAGCCAAAACCCCAACACTAGCCAATTATTGGCCCATCATTTCAAACCATCAGCTGAGCCTCATTCTTCTGGTCATATTCTTCCTTCTTGGACCCTAACAAAAAGTATGTAAAAATTCACAATATCTAGAATTTTAGTTTCTTGAAATATGTAAAAATGTTAATTTCTTTAGTATAATTTTTTTTAGGAAAAAACACCACAATTCTTTAGTATAATTTTACAATTACAGGGATTAAAATTAAAATGTTTACAAAGTATAATTAAAATTTTTACAATTAGAGGGACACTATTACAATTATATTTAAATTAATTAAATTTAAAATTAAAATTTTTACATTAAATTTTGTAAAAATATTAATTTTATACTAAAGAAATTAAAATTTTAATTCAAGAAATTA
>CATIWM010097720.1:0-41327 GCA_949671775.1 Mallotus repandus | reverse complement strand
TCTTGTGGAGTGTTTTGAAATTGGAATTCAGAAATAAGTTTTCTTTATTCTAATTCTTTGATCATCTAAGTAATCTGATTTCTAGCCTTTTCTTAGGGGTTGTTGCTGAATTGAGTATTGGGGTTTTCAAGTTAATGTGTTAGGGGTCCGTATATATAAAGGGGTTCTCACGCTTATTCTTGGAGGTTTCGTACCTCCTCATCAGTTTGGAAAGCATTAGAGACAACTTATGGCATTGTCAACAACACACAAAGAACATAGCTCTACAGTGAGCTTCATAATCTCAATAAAGATTATAAGCCTGTCATTGATTATCTATTTCAAGCAAAGTAAATCATTGACTCCTTTGCTTTGGCTGGACAACCATTGTCACCTGTTGAATTTAATGCAATTATTTTCCGACAACTTGGCTTAGATTATAATGGTGCAATAGGGGCTCTTCAACAAATACTTGATCCTCCATCCTTTCATGAGTTGCATGGGCAATTCGTTGCTTATGAACTGTTGCTTAAAACTCAACAAGCCTCTTTGCCGTCGGTCAATCTTGCCCATTAGTCCTCTAATTCTGCTTCTTGACAACAAAATTTTTCACCTCGTTTTCCTCGTGGTCAAGGTGGTCACCGTGGCTTCTAATCTAGAAATCATACTACTTCTTGTCAGATTTGCGAATATAATAACCATTCTGCATTTAAATGTCATCGCAGATTTGATCAGACATTTACTTTGCTTGGTTCTTCTCAGTCTAGTGATGATTTTAATTTTGGTGATGCTCGATATTCCCGTCGGTCTTCCTCTTCACCATAAGCATAACTTTCACTTATTAGACCACCACCTGTTTCTCCCCCTAGTTCTGAATGGTACCCAGATAGTGGCACTAGCCACCATATTAAATCAAACCTAGAATCTCTTTACTCTGTTGCTGATTATAAAGGTACTCAACAAGTAGTCATTGGTGATGGTAAGAGTTTGCCTATTTCTCATATTGGTCAGGGCTCAGTATCTACCATTAACCATAAACCACTTGCTCTAAAAAATGTCTTACATGTGCCTAATATTACTAAACCATTGCTTTCTGTTAATCGCTTGTGTATTGATAATGACTGTTTTATTGAATTTCACCCTTCTCATTGTCTTGTAAAGGATCATCAGAGCAAGAACATTCTGCTCCGAGGAATGACAGATTTAGGGCTTTATAAGTTGCATTCTGCCTTTGCCAAACCATATTCTTCTATCGTTGCTTACCTGACTTCGCTTGAAATATGGCATCAATGAATTGGCCATCCCAATTTCACTATAGTTCAATGAGTTGTCGATAAATTTCAACTTCCTTGTCAGAATAAAAATATTATTTTGAATAATTGTCATGCATGTAATTTAGGCAAATTACATTGCACTAGTTTATCTCTTACTCATCATCATAGTTCTAGACCATTAGAATTCATCCATTCTGATGTATGGAGTCCAACCCTAGTTCAATCTTCTAATGAAGATAAATATTTTTTAATTTTTGTCGATGATTATTCATTGTTTACATGGTTTTTCCCTCTAAAAAACAAAAGTGATGTTGCTACCATTTTTCATCAATTTCAAGCCTTTGTTGAGACTTAATTTAATACTAAGATAAAGGCTTTCCATTCGGACTAGGGTGGGGAATTTCGACCTCTTTTTAATCATTTCAAATCCACAGGCATCTTACATAGAATTATTTATCCTCATGCTCATGAGAAAAATGGGACTGCAGAAAGGAAAATTAGACATATTGTAGACATTGGTCTCACCTTGTTAGGAAATTCTCATGCTCCTTTCAAATATTGGCATTTTGCCTTGGAGACTGTAGTTTTTTTAATCAATTGAATGGCTACACATTCTCTATCTAATAAAATACCTTTCCAAATTCTAAATCACAAATCACCTGATTATTCTTCTTTATATGTTTTTAGTTGTTTGGGCTACCCTCCTTTTTTTTATCCCTATAATAAACATAAGTTTACATTTAGTATAAAAGCTTGTGTTTTTTGGGATATTCCCCACATTACCATGGCTATTGATGCCTTGATAAAGATACAGGCCAAATTGACATGTCTAGGCACTTAAAATTTAACGAATAAGTCTTTCCCTTTTCTTTTCCACAGTCTATGTCTAACTTTAATTCTAATAAGCCTCCCTCTTCTCCTAACGCACCTTTTATGTAGATACAACTTCCACTGCCTCAAGTCCAACATTCTCAAGAATCCTTATCAAGTACAAATTCTAACCCTTTATTTTTTGCACCCATTTTATCTTTTAATCATTATGTTTCTCCCTCATCTCAATCCAAAACACTGAACCCTTCTGTCACAACAAACTCTATCACCAACACATCCTCACCTCATCTTCTATCCAAATATCCATACCCAAAGTTTCAAATTGTCAAATTAATGTTGCTAATCCTGACAGATTGAAATTTTTCGTTGACTCTACCTTTTTACCTGATTCTATAACCTCTCCCCAATATAATAATCTTCAATCTGATGTTGCTCCTCCTCGTCAACATCCAATGCAACTTCGGCTCAGTACTATGGCTCGAACTCACACCTATGCATTGGTTGCTGACACTTCTTTACATGACATAGAACCTGTAAGGAATCAGTTATACTACTTAGGCTTTAAATACATGTGTGGTGAGCACAAGCCTTAGTAGAGTAAATTTCAAAAATTTACTTTACATAACCCTTCATCAAATGAAGAATTCCAATCCCAAGGATCCAATTTGTAATTAACACATAGCTAAATAATTACTTCAATATGTAAACATAACAACCTAAGAATTCTAAATTGTAGAATACTTACAATCTCCTAGGTTTGATGTAGACCACAAGTAATCTACTATATTGGATTACTCTTAGTTCAACTCTTGAATCAATGCTAAGCCACCCAAATGCTTGGCCTCCAGCTTGAAACACCAAAGCTTTACCAATCACCTTCTTGCTTTGATCAAGTGAAATATCAAGTCTCTCTCAAATGACCCTTTGAAAAACTTGCACTAACTCAATCCCTTGCAAGAAGCTTTAAGTTTACTTTTGGTATATGTTCTATTTCCTTTTTGTAAATTTTGTGTCTCTACACTTTCCACTAATTTTCTCAAAATTAGGTAAGCAACCTCTTTCCTTATAACACTTTTAAGGATATATATAAGTGTAGAGACAAACCACTTTAAATAGTATTACACAAATTGAAATTCTCTTATACCACATCATTAGCATGCCACCTTAACATAGATGTGTTCAATTTGCACAAGTATATAATTGACATCATTCATGACATCAAGTAAACACCTCAAGTCATCATGCATGACATCAAGCAAGCACCTCAAATACATCATGCATGACATTAAGCAACCACCTCAAATACATTATGGATGACATCACAAGCAAGCACCTTGTCATAATGAGTATACAAATTGCATAAGTAACTCACAAGTTTATAAAGAATGATGTAGAGATTATAATACATCTCATGCATTAAGTCTACATTCATTCTCTACACTAAACAAGACAACCTAATCTTTACTTCCCTATAGTCAATAATACACAATTAAGTGATAATATGCTTAACAAGACAATATTGACTATATATTGATTTATGGACATGGGCTTGATGATTGGACCAACTTTTAGGCCAACTTTTGGGCCAAGCCTATTCATTAATCAAATGGGCCTTGATTAGGTTTATGGGTGTTAGATTAATCTTTGGGCCAAAACTCTTTTAGGCCTAAGCCCATACTCATTGGGCTTTTAATCCAAGTCCACTAGGGAAAAAGATATTTTATTAATTTAATATTTTAATTAATATCTCATATTAATTAAGTATTTTATAATTAAACTCTTGGTAGAATTAGATTTCATGATATGCTAGAATCATTGCTCAAAAGCATAAATCCAATTCCATTAATCAAATTAATTGATTAAACTCTTTAATCAATAATTAGATTAATATGGTGATTTGGTAAAACTCTTTAGGTATGACTTACTAGGTTAATGTCTAATTGGCAATGAGAATATAATATCAACTCTTGATATTATTTGAAACTCTTTCAAGTCTAAATGTGAAAATTCCAATTATACACATTTAGTTCTCATAAGTTGTGAGTGGCCCCGAGCACTGATATCATAACTACTTAATTAGATATAAATGCATTTATTGATTCACACGAACCCTTTGGTCATAATTACCGTGCACTAAAATCCCTTCATTTGAAGATCCCGATATACCCTAAAGTCAAGCTTTAATCAAACTCTTATAGCTTTATCATATGGCCTCTTCTCAAGCTATTCTTGATAAAACATAACAAATACTATAAACACTTTCTAGAATTGAAACTCTTTCAGACTGTGTTATGTTTGTCCTGGCCAGGAACACTATTCATCAAGAATAAACTTAGATAACATAGGATCTATCCTAGTTCACTCTATGCAATGAATCTCATCTTAGTAGAACACTCATCCTTACATTTAACTGACTAGAGCCATTACACGCCATATACCCATGTGTGAATAACACAAGTATTTAAGTGGTAACAAACTCTAACCACTCAAATGTGGATGACTGTGTCACCTCAGGTCAAAGGACTATATGCACAATCATGACCTAAACTATGATCATTGACTATAAGTGAATATCCTTGCAATCACTAATCTAACAGCACTGTTCGATCCACCCATCACATGAGTATCCACATGTCTATTATGATATCTCATATCAAGTAGCATGAGACTCGCTACCTACCACTATTAGCATCATATACTAATCAAGGAAAATAGACAGAGGTGATAGTCTAATTAATATTACCCAAATATTAATTAATTGACTATAAATAATTTACAATATATGTACTAAATAAATTTGTCACTCATATTATCAACTTTTGATAATAAATTTATTTAACATAATGCTAAAGGGTAAATACTCAAATAAACAAACACTCTATTTAAATGAATATTATATTTCCATAGGGATAATTTATAATGTCATTATTCATTACAAAATGGCACTAGGGCACATCTATACTAACATAACCCACCAATTATACAAGCACACCAATATGTAGCATGGTGTTCTGCTATGGATGTTGAGATTGTAGCCTTACATCATACTTAAACATCAGAGCTAGTACTACCACCACCAAATGTCAATGTAGTCGGTAATCAGTGGGTTTATAAAATTAAGCGACATGCCAATGGTGAAATTGAACAGTATAAGGCTCGTTTAGTAGCCAAGGGGTACACTCAAAAGCTTGGATTAGATTACATCGAAATATTTAGTCCGATGATCAAACTAATTACTATTCGAGTTCTTTTTTCAATGGCTATTTCTTTTAATTGGCAAGTGTACCAACTAGATGTAAGTAATGCTTTTCTTTATGGTGACTTACCCGAGACTATGTATATGGTTTAACCTCAGGGTTACATTGAGAAAAATCATCCCAACTATGTTTGTAAGCTTTAAAAGTCACTTTATGATCTTTAGCAGGCTCCACGAGCCTGGTTCCACAAGTTGAGTGGTTTCTTGCAGACTATCGGTTTCAATGGCTCTCATTATGATTCTTCACTATTTATCTATACAAGAGACAAAATTCAGTGCTTCATCTTAGTCTATATTGATGATATTGTGTTAACTGGTAATGATAATCATTTTCTTGCTTCTGTTATACAAAATTGTCCGCCACTTTTTCCTTACGGGATCTTAGACCTCTCTATTATTTCTTAGGATCATAGGTCACTTGTAATTCAGATAGCATTCTTTTATCTTAGAAGAAATACATCTCTGGTATTTTATCATTCATAGGCATGTCGTCTTGCAAGCCAATTGCCACCCCAATGGCTTTGGGCACTTCTCTTTTTAAGGATACTTCGCCCACTTTATCCACTGATAAAGCATACAAATTTTGAAGGTGTTGTGGTTCTCTCCAATATGTGACTTTCACTCCCCCTGACTTGATGTTTGCTGTAAATAATTTAACTCATTTTATGCATTTTCCTACTCAATTGCATATGCAGGCTCTCAAACGGGTCCTTCGCTATTTACAAGGCACCAAGGAACTTAGGTTAAAGCTTATCAAGCAAAAATCATTTAATCTCACATCATTTATAAATGCAGATTGGGCTAGCAGTCTCGATGATAGAAAGTCAACTGGTGGATATCTTGTGTACATGGGCAATAATTTAATTGGATGGCATTTGAAAAAGTAACCAACAGTTGCTTGTAGCTCCACATAATCGAAATTTAAAGCAGTTGCCAATGTTACAGTTAAACTTCGGTGGTTGTCCCATTGACTTCATGAACTCAGTCTACCAATTACAAAGGTTCTACAGATATAGTGTGACAATTTAAGAGCTATTTTTATTTCTTCTATTACTGCTTTCACTGCTCGCACGAGGCATGTTAAAGTGGATTTCCATTTTGTAAGAGAGTAGGTGGCTTCCAACAAAATTTGTGTTCATTCTATTTCAACTAAAGATCAACTTGTAGATATTATGACTAAGTCTCTTTCCAAGTCTGAATTCCGATTTATTGTATCTAAGCTTAGGCTTGCATCATGTTAGCTTAGGCTTGCATCTTGCTAGCCTCGGCTTATGGGAGAGGGGGGGGGGGGGGGGAGGTATTAGTGATCATATATGCATTGATATTTGAATATTTGTTAATCTGTTGTATTAGTTAGAGAGTATCCTACTCGTATACAACCACAGAGTCTCCTACTTGTATACAACTACACTTATGTATTTATATTGCTTACCATCAATATACTGATTTATTCGATTTCCAACTTAATACTAAACTTGACTGTACCAATCTTTGACAAAACCCATCATCCAAATTAATTAATTACTTGTTAGTGTCAATTATTACATAGTTTTTCAAATTTTCATAAGATTTATTAGTGTTTCTTTTTATTTTATTTAGTTATTTATTTATAATTAGTGTTTTATTATAATTTTAGTTGATTAGCTTAGTTTTATTTCCTTTTTAATTTCCTAGTTAATTTATGCAATCCTTATAAGATTTTAAAAGAAGATCAAAGATAATGCATATGTTGTTGATTTGCTAGATAGTAGGAGAATTTTCAAGACATTCAATGTTGCATGTATTTATCATTTCTACTTGTTCGCTAAGTCATTGTATCCAAATATTCGAGGTCGAGTTTTTCTCAAGAAGAAGGGATTGACGTAGAATGTCTAACTAACTCATATATGGACCAGACCGAGACACAAAAGTCTAAGCATATATATAATGCATGAACATGGTATATAAACATAAGCATACAAACATGGCATATGAAATATGGTATATATCTTAAATGCACGTGGTAAACATGGTATATGAAACATGATAATAATACATTATGAATTCTAAATGATATGGCAGTCATGACATAATAAATATGAACATGAAATTAACATATAATAAACATGTCATAAGAATTTCTAAAAAAATCATGCAAAAGTAAATAAAAGAAAAAGAAAAAAGTTAGAACAGTAAACACTTTTACGAAACACCTCCTCACTTTATATCTTTAGAAGCCAAGATTCGGGGCCATTTATCTAAAAAGATGAAATCTTAAAAGAAATATGGAAATTTGAAAAGAGTTGTAAAAGTCTTAAGAATAATTAAAATTCAAACAATTTATTTAAAGAAGATTGAAAATGCTTATTTTATTGAGATGCTTCAAAATAACAAACTTTTGAACTAAAAACAAGAATTTTTAAGAAAATTATTCAAGAAAATATTTGATGATAATTATTAAAATATGTTAAAATCCTTAATTTGTAATATGAATAGCCCATCAAATTATCCGTCAAAGACATAAATTTTGTACTTTGAATAGATTAAATTCATACTACAAACTATTGCTTTTTCATGGTTCTAACAACCACTATTAAATATCAAAATGGAAAAGGATTTAAGTAGAAGACAAAAATTATGAGAAAATAAAGAATTTTGCATTTAGTTAGATCAAGGATCAAGATTTAAATACTGCTACAAGTACACATAGACACATCACACAAAATTATGACACAAACATATAATTCCACAAAAAATAGATAAAAGTGTAGAAATTATTTTGATGAAAACAAGAATTAGAATCAATATTAGTTATAAAAAAGAGAGTACAATTTAAATTAAACTCAAAAAGGAAATTAAATTAAAAATTAATAAAATAATATTTTTGAAACAAGAATTGAAAATCTATATTATTTCTAGAAATATTTACAAAAAGAAAATAGAATAAAAATAAATTTTAAAAATGGTAAATAAATAAAAATGAGGAATTTGAAAGAAAGAACTTTGAAATAAAATAAAAGTAACAAAATTGGCTTCAAATTAATATTTCATGAATGTTGAATAGAAAAATAAAAAAGGCACTTATATAACTAATGAAAAAATGGACATTTTGATATAAATCAAAACCCGAAAAAGTTACATTACATAATTTTCTTAAAGAAAAGTTCAAGAAATTAATGAAACCACATGAATTTTTCTTTTCGGGTATGCTTGGATGGCGTGTAAAGGAAGGGTAATTAAAGAAAGGTAAGGAAAGGTATGAAAAGGGAAGGGAGGAGAAGAAGAGGCAAGTGTACATAGTTACCCTTCCCTTGTTTGGGAATGAAATGAGAGGAGGAAGAGTAATTAAGGGGAGGTAAATAATAAAAATAAAAAAAATATCATTTCTCATACATAACATTAATATTTTATATGAGGGTAAAATTGACATAAAAAAAGAATATAGCCTCATCCTATCTCTTCCCCCTCCTTACACCCTAAAATGGGGTGTAAGAAAATTGACCCCTTTTGGTGTATGGAAGGGGACATCATCCCCTCCCTTCCCCTTCATTGATATACCAATTTTTCTTCCCAAAACAAGGGTAAGTGTTTCTCCTTCCTTTCCTTACCCCTCTTCCTCCTCCTTACCCCTAATCCAAGCAGATGGGGAAGGGTGTAAGGGAAGGGTAGTTAATGAAAGGTAAGGACAAGGAAGGGAGGAGGAGAGACAAGTGTACACAGTTGCCCTTCCCTTGTTTGGGAATGAAATGAGAAGAGGAAGAGTAATTAAGGGGAGGTAAATAATAAAAATACAAAAATATCATTTCTCATACAAAAATATCATTTCTCATACATGACATTAATATTTGGGTTATTTGAAAAAAAAATACTGACTTTTAGTCTTTTTTGCAGTTTAATCACAACATTTGAAACTTGACATATTAAAACATGAATTTACATTTTTTGGCAAATCGAAACACCGATCAAATATCCGGTGATCGGACACTTAGGTGGCTGGCGAGATTTGGGTCAATTGGTCAAATTAAAATATTTTTTTCCATGTCAACAAACTAAAAGGTGCGTTTTCCATTTCCACATACCTCCTTTCGTCTTCTTCTTCTTCTTCATTTTCTTTTCTGTAATTTTTTTTAAATGGACAATCACCCCTACAGCTTATCCAGCCACAGTTAACCCACCACTTCCCTCCTCCTCATTTTCCTCCCCTTCTTCTCCACTCCCTCCTTCATACCTAATTCCCCACTCCCTCACTCTCGATTGGCCCACTCGATCCCTTTCTTCTTCTTCTTTCTCCACCATTGTCTATAAACTAGACTAGAAACTGGAATAACAGAAATTTTCAGAACCACGCCAGATACATAAATAATGTGGCAGAAAACTAACGTTAGCACATGAAACTCACAAACTTCTAATAGCCAGTATCACATAAACAGTTGACCATGAGCTTCACTTCTGTTGAATTAAACCAAGAGCAGTGAAAGTCCTTGATCTCAATTCACAAACTGTGTGTACTGTTACCTCCAATGTGAACACTTATTTAGTTAACCCATATACAGTAACTCTCTAAACTATGCTACGGTCATGTAAACTAACCACAGAAAACATCCTTGATCACCATATGCATTTTCAAACACATGACATTAATGCAGTGGTGTGAACTTAATCTTTTGTGTCTTGGCTTCAGAAAGATGACATGGTTTTTTTCTTAAATTTCTCTCAAGTTGCAAAGTTGATAACATAACAATAATCAAGATTTAGGGAACAAAAAAAAATTTATTTAAAATACTAGATAAAATGCTTTAAAATATAAGTTATCAATGCAAGAAAAGCGAATAATCATATCGCTGGTAAATGTGCAGGTTAATCCAACAGCGAACCCAAGACAGATGGTAAAAACCCCAAGAAAAGGTAATTCACTAGATGCTTCTGATGATAGTAGTACAATGGACAAATCACTGCAGTAATTTTCGAAATCAAATATAAGCCCAAAGAGGGGAAAAAAATGAAAAAAAAAAAAGTGAAATGGTACCTACCAATAAAAGGCAAAATAATAAGGATGATGTAAAGTGCAAATCTAGCGGTAGTGGTGGCAAAGAAAATGGCAATAGGATGGACAAAACTGACGATGAAAGCAACAACAATGGTGACAAGTAATAAAATAAAGAAAAACAAGAAAAACAAGAAGAAGAAGAAGAAGAAAAATAAGATGGTTAAGACAAAAACACATAGTTTTGTTTCGTTGACATAAAAATAAATATTTTAATTTGATCAATTGACCCAAACTTTACTTACCACCTAAGCATTCGATCACCGGATATTTGATCGGTGTTTTAACTTGCTAAAAAATGTAAATTCATATTTTAATATGCCAAATTTTAAATGTTATGATTAAACTGAAAAAATTATTAAAAGTCAAGATTTTTTTACAAATAACCCTTAATATTTTATAAGAAGGTAAAATTGACATTAAAAAAAAAATATAGCCCAACCTATCTCTTTCCCCCCTCCTTACACCCAAAATAGGGGGTGTAAGAAAACTGACCCCTTTTGGTGTACGGAAGGGGATATCATCCCCTCCCTTCCCCAACTCATTTTTGTAACAATCGAAAATTAAAAGTCATGGAATATTGACAATCTTTCCGTTAACATTGGCATTGAATTCTTCAGCATGGAAGCTCCAGCCAGGATCTTGAATCGCCAACTCCTCACCAAATCAACGTCTGTTCCAACTACAAATTTTCTCACTTCTCCTTATCGATCAGTGATAGTTCCTCAGCACCGTCGCCATATCCATATCCGCTGCTCGTTCTCACCCATTTCCTATTCACCTAATCTGAACCCAAACCCCATCAATTTGCTTCTTTCTCTTTCTTCTTCTCGTGTCTTCAACCCATCCATCCCAATCAGTAATTATAATTTCAGTTTCAAAACTAATCCTCATCCAGACAAAGGCTTTTTCACTTGGAACAAAGCTCCCGGCACTGTCGTCAACGGGAAAAATGTGGGTGTTTTGAGTGCCAAAGACCCAGTTGTGACTGTGGTGTTGCTGGGTTGGCTGGGAGCGAAGCAGAAACATCTGAAGAAGTACGTTGAATGGTATAATTCAAGAGGGATTCATGCAATTACATTCGTTGTTGAAGTTGGAGATTTGCTTTGTTTTGATTTGGGAGAGAAAGTTGAGAAGCGGATTACTACTTTGGCAAATGAGCTCATTTCTTGGGTTTCTGAGAAAGAGGAAAATGGTCGAGAAAGGTGTTTGGTTTTTCACACGTTTAGCAACACTGGTTGGTTTATGTATGTTAATTCATTTTATTGATGAGTTAGTTACATATTTGTGTGTGTGTGTTTTCTTTTTAATATGCAATTCAAGTGATGATAATTTGGTTTCGTTGTTTGCAGATATGGTTACATTCTCGACATTCTTCAGGTTCAAGATCAAGAGGACTTAAAAGAGCACATCAAAGGCTGCATTGTTGATTCAGGCGGAGGCGAGCCCTTTAATCCTAAGGTTTCTTGCTTTATGAATTCTTCAATTCAGTGACTGAAATTATTTTATGCGCTTAATGCTTATATTTAATGTGTTGGAAATTATCTTGAATTAAATTAGTAATGTTATAAGAACATGCACGTTGTTTACTTTTACTTCTTGTAATCCATAGTTAATCATCTTTTGTTGGTTGGAAGTTGGGTGGTAGATAACTGGACTTGGAAGTTAATTTCCCATTATCAAACCATATGAATGATTGTCTCTCCCCCATGGATGAATTTGTGGTTTTCCAATAGGAATGCACTTAAATTAGTCATTTCCATTTCATATTATGTGGAGACAGATCATTCAAAGTGCAGAGCAATTAAATATGGAGTAGTCTTTATGCAAGGAGGAACAAAAATGACGTACCACTTTCTTTTTTAAGTTTGCTTCTGCATTTTATCCTCCATTTTCTTGTTGAATTCAATTAGGTATTCATTTCTTTGCTCGAATTAAGTTATGATATTCACTGGTTGTTCAAGTACTCCCACCTTTCTTAGATGTCTATACTAATCTATGTTCCATATTTCTTGGTTTGTCATATTGATTTATAAACTACGTATGTCCTTATGTCTAGGACTGGAACTTGATGGCAGTCATCCATCCATAGGTATTCAGAGATATGAGGATTTATGGGCTTCTGGATATGGTTTTCAGACTCTACACTTTAGATTCTAAGATAGGTTATAGAAAGGGAAGCATTTGACTGCCATTATCAGGGAAGGCAACCATTTCGTACCTTTGATTTGGAGTGACTGGGGAGTGGTGATATTGGAGAGTTCCAAGTCCAACTTTGAAATTGTCCTGATTTTGCAATTCCAAATGCTTGCCAAGGGACTTTCAAATTCAATTCTGGTTAGAAGGTTGTCTCAATAGAGTTACGATTAGAACATATCAAACAAAGCATGAGGTGTGCTGCAATTTAAATTAAACGTTACAGTTCATAATAAGCGCTATAAAATCCATATTTTTTTCTGGGAGGAACTAAGCTCATATTGGGCTCTGTACGCCTCCAATCATAAGCAATAAATAGTCATGATCTATTTGTAGTCTTCATGTTAACGTATTAATATGTTCTTCATAATTAACATTGCCTAGAGTTTGTAGGTTCTTTCATTTCCTTTTTAAAAAAAAAAAAAAAATTATGATCATATTCAGCTGGTTTAGCAAATAAAATTTGTTTGACTAGGGTTACAAATTACAATTATGGTCTGGAGAATTTGCATTGATAAATCTTGTGAGTAAATTTGTTTGCCGTAGGTCAACAAACTTCCCTGTGTGCGCATAATTTATTGGAACTTTGGTCATGACAATTTTGTTAATTGAATTATTTTTTTTAAATATGCTTTTGTAATCTGTCTCTGATTCCAAGCTGAGATATTATTTATATCATGGATATCATTGAGCTGATGTTGATCAATCAGAAACGACAAAAAAATAATATGATATGATGTTGTTCTTCTACACTGGCAGGTCTGGGCTGCTGGATTTTCTGCTGCTTTATTGAAGAAAAGCAGTTCTCCAGCTCCCACATTGGTCGAGACCAGTGGAACAAATGAATTAGATCATCAAGCCAATCAGTCGAGGGTGGTGCAAAAGAAACCACCTTTAGTTGAAGCTTTGGTTTTATCGGCATTGGAAAAGCTATTCTCTGTGATGCTGAAGTTGCCTGATGTGGATCAGTAAGCATTCTGTTATTGCTTGTGTTGAATTCTAAATTGGAATTTGCAGTCCCTTAGAGAATTAGTTAGCTTTACCAAAGTACTGAACACATTTTAATGGTCAAGAAGATGATTGGCATCTCTTAAATATATACTTCTTAATTATTTCAGGAAGTTAAAGAAAATTGTCTCTGTCCTCTCAAAGAACCAGCCCTATTGTCCTCAGCTTTATCTGTACAGCACAGCTGATAAGGTTGTTCCATTTCAATCAATAGAGTCGCAGATTGAGGAACAGAGGAAGATGGGAAGAAAAGTACTATCCTATAATTTTGTGTCCTCCCCTCATGTGGATCATTACCGAACGTTCCCACACACATATTTATCAACGCTTAATAATTTTTTTAGGGAGTGTTTTTCAGTAGTTATGCAAGCATAAGTTCTGCAATTGCATTTTATTTACTTTAAACTATCATTTAGGTTCCTTTGATGTTGCTAGGACTTTTATCTGAACCCTGTTAAATTGAGCAATTAAAATAAATTAAAGTCAAAAAGACATGTTTCTTCTCAGACCTGGTATGGTTCATTACTGTTTTTAATGTAATTTGAGATCCTGCCACCCCATGGCCACATAATAGTTAAAATATTAATTATATCATTCTGAACTTTCAGAATTTCAAACACTTCTAATTTATTGAATTGAAGGAATGCGATAAGAGGTGTTCTCTGTTTTTATGCTTTTCAGTTTCGGGGTGTATAGTTGGTTTGGTTGGCCATTGATCACACGCTAACCAGAACTGATTATAAAGGTTGACCGGTCGATGGTTAAATATTTGACTGGTTTTCCCAGTTTGACTGTGTTCTAATAAATGTTTCTATAAGTTTTTAAAATTTAAAATTAAATCTTAAACGTTTTTTTAATTGAGTTCTAGTTTAAAAAATTTTAACCATTAGTTCTAGGGGGCATATCTAAGTCAAGTTGATTTGCAAACTAATCGAGATCGATTGAAAAAATTGAAATAAACTCGATTATTGTTGAGTTGAGTTCGAGTTTGAACTACTCAAATAGGTTATCGAGTCGAGTTTCACCAACAACATTTGATCATCAATGTCCCAACTTAAAATACCTCAATTACATCAACCCTAAAGGCTTACTAGTCATTTGATAACTTTTTCTTACAACTCGTATTTCTACTGGTAAACTAAAAAAAAAAAAGCCCTTCTTCTGCTTCTCAAATCATTCTTCTACTTCTTCCTTCTCTTTCACCATCATTGTTCTACAATTACTACACCTAACATAATTATTATAATGCGATAGACTAAAAATCATAGTTTCACCAACAACATCCTAATGTTTAACAACAAAATTATAACTATTCAATAATAAATGAAGCTTATCCAGAACTGTGTGTTTAACAAACTTAAGAGGATGTGCAGGGTGGTGGTCCAGAACTGTGTTTAACAAACTTAAGAGGATGTGCAGGGTGGTGGTGGTGGTGGTGGTGGTGTAGAAAACATCTTTTATTAGTTGTCTAAAATCTTTTATAATTTGAAAAATTTGGAAAATAGTTTTCTAGTTTTTTGAAGTTAGAAATAACATGACTAAATAACAATTTCTATTTTTCAGTTTTCTTGGAAAAGTTTTCTGGAAAACATACCTTATTTTCTAAAACTAAGCAAGCCCTAAGTTAGGGCTTTGAGTGGATTTGAAAGAGGGCAGGTATATGAATTTTGGCAATTTTAAATAGGCAAAACACACCAATTTTCTCCATGCACTTCTATTTTATTACAGATTCCCCCCCTGCACTTTTATTTGTCCATATTGAGTCATCGCACTATTATTTTGGCATACATTGAGTCCTTGATGAAAAAATCCAAAATAAAATAAAAGTGCAGAGGGGGAAATTGGTGTTTTGCCATTATTATATTATGTTTCAATTAAATCCTGTAATTTTTTTTTCCAATCAAATTCTATAAATTTTAATTAAATTATTAGTTACACCAACAATGATAAATAAAACTAATATCAATTAGTATATCATAAATAAAAAAAAATTATAAGGCTAAAACTCATTTAATTTTTTAATATTATAATTTGTGTTAAATTTTAAATTTTTTTTATCCAAGTATCAAATTTAAATTAGACAAATTTTTTTTTAAAAAATATATTTTTATATTAGGCTATTTTATAATAAATATTTGAACAATAAAATAAGTTAACATATTTTCATTATAATTTTAATTGTTATAAAAAAATATAATTAATTTAAGATAAAGTAGAAAAATATTTGTTATATTTTATCTTAAATGAATTATATTTTATTATAACAAGTAAAATTATAATGAAAATATGTTAACTTATTTTATTGTGCAAATATTTATTATAAAATAGCCTAACATAAAAAAATTTATTTTTAAAAATTTTTCTAATTTAAATTTGATACTTGGATAAATTTTTTTTAAAATTTAACACAAATTATAATACTGACAAAATTAAATGATTTTATCCTTATAAAAAATATTTTTTCATTTATCATATATTCATTGAAATTATATATTTAAAAATAACTAAAAATACTTAATTAGTTTTATTTATCATTGTTGGTGTAACTAATAATTTAATTAAAATTTATAGAATTTGATTGGAAAAAAAAATTTATAGGATTTAGTTGAAAAATAATATAATAATGGCAAAACACTAGTTTTTCCCGTACACTTTTATTTCATTTTCGATTTCTCCCCTAAGGACTCAATTTATGCGAAAATAATACTGTGAGGACTCAATGTATGTCAAAATAATAGTGTGAGTACTCAATGTGGATAAATAAAAGTGCATGGGGAATTTTGAAATAAAATAAAAGTGCATGGGGGAAAATTGGTGTTTTGCCTATAAATCATTCGACAACAATGCTAGTTGGCTTTTTATATTTTAAAGGAGAAATCCATCTTGAAGTCCCTAAATTTTTACACTCTATTCTATTGAGCCTCTCAATTTTTATTATATTTTATAAAGTCCTCAATCTTTTACTTTTGTATAGATTAAGGACAAATTAGATTAAAGTAGTGAAATTGTGAAATAAATTCTATTTACTCTACCACAATTGTAATGTCGGTGGTAAGTTTTAACAGTGAAAATGTGTCATTAGAATTATCAATTGAAGCAAATAACCTTCATAGACATTTTTTCTTACATCTTACTCTCACCTTTTTTCTTTCTTTCTTCATAAAACGTATCTCTAAACCTTTCATAATTGCATATTTAGCAACAACGAACCTGAATTGTTGCACAATTTTATTATTTCAGTCTAATTTATCCTTAATCTCTAAGAAAATAAAAGATTGAGGACTTTATAAAATACAATAAAAATTAAGGAGTTCAATAGAATAAAGTGTCAAAGTTTAGGGGCTTTATTTTAAATCATTTTAGGGGTGTTTTGCCTTGAATTCACCCGATTTTATTTCTCTGTTGTTTGGGCTTTTACTTTTTTTTTTTTCATTTCTTATTTTTATCTTTTTTTATAACCCATTTATTATTGATTCATTTTATTTATGCCTAAAGTTTATTTTATAATAATTATTTTATTTATTATTTTTATTATTTTGTGTAATTTATATTGTATCTTTTATTTTTATTTTATTTGTCTAATTATATTTTATTGTGTTGTTGATGTTAATCTTCTATTCATATTTTATTTTATGTCACGGTGATATTCTTATTTTTAATTGCCATATCACTTTGTTTTGGTTTTTGATTAAAGGTAGAAGAAGGTATAGTTGACAAGATAAAAAGAAAAATAATTATTTTTTCCACTTTTGTAAAAAAGTTAATTGGATGGGACCTATTAAATTACCACATCAGCAGTTGAAATTATAGTTAGAAGGTTTGTTAGAGCCAGGGGCTTAAATAGTTGATTTTTTGAATTTCTGTGCTTAAATGAGTCAAAAATTTCTTCGAGGGCAAATCTGTTCCCTGCTATAAACAATAGGGGCAAAAATGAATCTTCCCCATTATATAATTATTTGTTTTTTAATTTATTTATTTACTAGACATCTTGGAAGAGGTAATTCATAATCAATGTGGTGGTTCAAAACTAAATAACCCCTAATTTTCCTTCTTTTCTCTCCTTCAAATTTTTTCTTCTTTTATTTATTATTTTTAAAGCATTTTATTAATTTTTCATCATAATCTTAATTACTATATTTTTTCATTGTAAAATTTATTTTTCCATAATTGTTTGTAATATTTTCTTTGAGAAATTTTGGTAGAAGTGTGTAAGGAATTTATCAGCGTCTTGAGTATTTCCTTTTTTCTAATTTTCTTTTTGTTAGGTATAAAGAAATGTATCTTTTCAAATGATGAAAGGGATGTTGCAACCTCCACTGAAATAACGACTTAAGGAAGAATATCCATTCAATCTCCTAAACGAGTTTAGTACACTAACTCATAGACCTGTACAACCTAATAATTCATGGATAGGGAATGTATAGGCAAAATAGGATGGAAGAATATTTTTGTATGACATGCTTCAAAATTTAAAATGGAAAATTCTTGTCAAAATTAATCATCACTCTTAGTAGGAAATTGACTTTGGAGTTCCTTTCAACTTTAGAATTGGATAGGGAAAATGCTTCTCCTTATCCAAAATTGAATAATTATTTTATGCTTATACACAAGAAACCATAAACTAAACCCTAAAGAATTTGGTGCTATTTTTAGATTTTATATTGAAAGGTTAGTTAATGCTTCCAATGATCAAGCTATGTATAATGCATCTGCATTTTGGAAATATATTGTTCTCAATAAGGTTTCCTTTAGTTAGTGATAGCCAAAAGCTCATTCATCTTGCACCTGTGGCTTATATATTTTCATTTATTTATAACGAGGCAAAGGTGTATTTTTGCCTCTACATTTAACTTAGGGCCTAAATAAGTCCTCACTCTTTTTTTTGGCCAAATAGATTAGGTTTCTCCCTAAAACAATTTCTTATGCCTCTTCCCAGACATTTAAAAAATGGCAAACACTATCGTTAAAGTGAATGGTTGACATGGCATATAGTCCTCTCATCGTTTCCTCCTCTTCTTATGCTTCTCCTTTTTTTTTTATCATATTTACTATAGTCAAAACTCTGTTAGAGGATACTTCAAGTATTTGGACTCTTAAAATAAAACTTGTATCGAATTGGCAAAAACATCTAGAAAAATCCAACTAAAACAAGGATTGAGAGAATGGAGACAATATTGTGCAACCAAACATTTGGATTTTATGAACCCTAATTTTTTTCATTTGTTCCTTTTTGAATTTCTTATTTGCATATCATCTACTACCTTACCAACTAAAGCCATACCTATAATTTAATATCATCATGTTAATGAGCAATGCTTTAAGGTTCTTTCATTTGAAGATTGATATTTGACAAGTGTATTATCAATTAAAATTTACTTATGTAGATCTCTAGGATGATCAAAGAATTTAGAACCTTAAATGACCCATCATTTAGGAAATTTCCCACTTAGCTTCAATGTTTTTCTAGGAAACAATCTCTCTAACATTTGTCCATGCAACAATGTTTCTCTAGGATGATAAAAGCTTTACCATATATTTTCAACTCCTAAATTTTGTATAATAAAGTTGAATATATCTTTCATCATAATGTAGGCGACATCTTATTTACTGATATCAAATTTTCAAATCACTTTACCTTGATTATTAATAAGCACTAAGAATTGGAAGTTGACTCTACCTTGGATTTTGATAGTGCATATTGTTGACCGTTTGCATGATCAACCCCTTAGTTTTGACTTTGATAAGCAATTTGAAGTTCTAATGGCTTTGTTTAAGCATGTAGGTTCTCATTCAAAGATCAAATTATTTATTTGAGTATAAAGATATGTGAAATTATCTTTGAAGAGCATACATATGTGAGAAGTCCTAAATCAATTGGATGTAAAAGGGCTAAAAAAACATCAACTTTTCAAGCTATAGGTCGCTACCCATGAGCCACCCTCCTGATCGTGAGGAGGATCACTGGCAGCCCCTTAAAAGAAGAGCCTGTAGCCCTCTTTAGCGTTTAAGATTATGCGCTGCTCATGAGCAATGCTTACGATCGTGAGCCATTCATAAGGGCACTCTGGCAAGCCCCAATAACTATTTTAGTCTTCAACGGTCAAATTATTTGACGCTCATAACCTGAAGCTTGCCCTTATAACCGTGAGCGGTAGTTCTCTACAAAAAGTTAAAATTTATTAATTATTGAAGAGAAGAACTTAGGAAAGTAATTAATGGCTCCAACAACCATATTTTTTTATGCTCAACTATAAAAACAAGCTCTAGAGACTCATTTGGAAGTTACACACTTTGGGTATTGAATTTTCTCTCCTTAGCATTCATTAAGCATTAAAATTCTCATCTAATTTCTTTGTGATTCATTAACTCTTTGAGAGTTGGTTATGTGTTAGAGATAGGCCTTAAACTTCATCTAATTCTTGGGTTAGATGAGAAGGGAAGTGAGGTTATGCTAAAAAAGAATTGGTTTAAGTGTTTCTCCATCAAAACACTTGGGTTTGTGTTTAGAGCTAAGCCTTGGTTAAAAGCTTATTATTGTAAGGTTTAGAGTTTATTTTTAAAACTCTTATAATCTGAATCTTTGTGAATAAGATTGGTGTGGAGATTGAAAATCTTAACTGGGATAAGTTAGGTGGAGATGTAGATTTATTTGTGAATCAAACTCCTTAATTACTTGTGTTCCATCTTCTATTCTCCTAATCCCTGCATAATTTTCTTAATTATCTTTTAATTATCAAAATAATTTGTATCAGTGCTTGGGTTGTATGTACTTAATTGCTAAAATTCAAGATCATGGGGAGTGAATCTCTTAACTTTTCATCTCTTAGATCCTTCTTTGATGGTAGTGACAATAAGTAGCCAACCTTTGTTTCGTGGCTCTTAAAGATAAAAATGAGGTACCATCTACTTCTCATTCTTCTTGTGATGATTGTGATGATGATGATGAGAGCTCTATTGTGGGCAAACTTATGCTTAAATGCAAAAGCTTGCTCTCTAAGAAGAAGCTTTACAAGCATGGGTTATCTAACTTGTCTAAGGAATTGAAAGCTTGAAAAATGATTTTTCTAAACTTGTTGAATCTAATGAAAAACTTTCAAATGAATTGAAATCTTCTAATTCCTTGGAGGACTAACTCAAGAAAGCTAATGATGAAAATCTTAAGCTTTCTAGATAAATGTTAGGGTTAAAAGATTCCATTTATAAATTCAAAAATGGAAAAGAGACTTTAGATAGTCTTCTTGACTCATAAAAATTCTATAGGAATACTCATAGGATTGGATATACATACAATTACCTCACAATACACAGTGCTATTGTCAATGTATGTTTCACTCTCTTCCTATGGCATAAAAGACCTTTAGGAAGCCTACACAAACATAACACAAAAGGCATGTCTCACATATTAGACAATCATATACTCCTGAAAGAAATAGATTTACTAATGTTGAATGCTTCTATAGCATTACCTAAGGTCACACTAACAATGTCTGCTTCTATAAAAGAACACTTGCAATTGCTTCCTTTGGACTACTTTGAGGCTAACTAACCTAAACCAACAAAGGTTTGGGTTCAAAAGAATGTTTAAATTGTGTTGTGTAGGTGTGCTTGAAGTCCATAAGAGCTAAAAGCAAGTGGTACATTGATAGCAAATGTTCAAGGTATACAACAGGAGACAAGGAGCAATTCAACAAGCTTGATGCTGAGGATGGAGGTCATGTCACCTTTGGAGACAATACCAAGGGGAAGATGGTAAGCATTGGAGAAATTGGTAACCCTCAATCCATATGAATTCATCATGTATTGCTTGTTGATAGTCTTAAGCATAATTTACTTAGTATTAGTCAATTATGTGACATGGGAAATAAAGTCACCTTCTATCCTAAAATTACTTTGTTAGTAGTTTAGATGAAGACAAAGTAATTTTTAGTGGTGAAGGAGTACACGATGTATATATGTCATTGACTTGAATAAAATTGCTAACAAAGACATCAAATGCTTAATGTCTATTTCCCATAACATATGGACATGGCATAGAAGATTAGGATATGCAAACTTTGAGCTTTTAGATGACCTTAATAAGCATGAAATTATGGTTGGGCTATCCAAATTCAAGTTTACTGAGGACAAGAATTGTGATGCTTATCAAAAGGGAAAACAATCCAAATCTTCCTTTAAGCTCAAGAATTTAATGTCCACTTCTAGCCCACTTGAACTTATTCATATGGATTTATTTGGACAAACTAGAGTTGCTAGTTTAGGTGGAATGCACTATGCATATGTCTTGGTTGATGATTACTCTAGCTACATTTGAGTGTGTTTTCTTGCTCATAGGAATGATGCTTTTAAAGCTTTTAAAAGTTTTTCAAAAAGAGTTTAGAAAGAAAAAGGCTTTTGTATTTCAACTAGTAGAAATGATCATGGAACCGAATTTGAAATTTAATTTTTTAAAACCTTTTGCAATGAAAATGGTATTTCTCACACTTTTTCTTCTCCTAGAATACCTCTACAAAATGGGGTAATTGAAAGGAAAAAATAGGACTTTAGTGGAAATGGCTAGGACCATGCTTCATGAGTATAATTTACCTTTATACTTTTGGGCGGAAGCCGTTAACACTTCTTGCTATAAAGCAAATAGAGTATTCAAAAAACCCATGTTAAACAAAACATCTTATGAGCTTTAGAACAATAGAAAACCTAAAATTTCATATTTTAGAGTATTTAGATGGAAGTGGTTTATATTAAACACTAAGGACAACCTCAGGAAGTTTGATTCTAAAGCCGATGAAGGAATTTTCCTAGGCTATTCCACCTCAAGAAAAGCATATAGAGTCTTTAACAAAAGAACTCTTGTAGTAGAAGAATCAATATGTGTTGTATTTGATGAGTCCAACCCACTTAATCCTAGATTGGATTTTGGTAGTGTTGATGATATTGTAGATGAATTTATGGATATGAGCATTCAAGAGGAAAATGCTAGCAAACCTTTAGAGCTTACTTGAAGGTCTTAGAAAGGAAGATAGTGATGATATACCTCAACCTACATTAAAGGATGATCTTCTAAAGGAATGACAATTTAAGAAAGCACATTCTTAAGTCCTCATCATTAGTGACACTTAAAGGTGGTAACTATTAGTTCTCATTTTAAATCTATAGTTAATATAACCTTTATTTCTTAAATTGAACCAAAAAATGCTAATGATGCATTGAGTGATGAATTTTGGGTCCTGGCTATGCAAGAAGAGTTAAATATTTAAGCGAAATAAGGTTTGGACCTTGGTTCCTAGACATAAGCATCATCCTATTATAAGCACCAAATCGGTGTTTAGAAATAAGATGAATAAACAAGGTGTCATAACTAAGAAAAAAGCTAAACTAGTAGCTAAAGGTTATAATCAAGAGGAAGACATTGATTATAATGAAACCTTTGCCCCCGCTGCAAGGTTAGAAGCTTTTAGAATGCTACTTGTATTTAAACTCTTTCAAATGGATGTCGAGAGTGCATTCTTAAATGGTTTTATTGAAGAGGAGGTTTATATTGAACAACCTTTGAGTTTTGAAAGCTTTGACTATCTTAATCATGTGCTTAAACTCTCCAAAGCATTGTATGGATTAAAGCAAGCTCCTAAAGCTTGGTATGAAAGGTTAAGTAACTTTTTGTTACAGAAAGGTTTCTCTAAAGAAAAAGTTGACATAACTCTATTCATAAAGAAATCCAAGCATGATTTACTTATTGTACACATTTATATTAATGATATTATTTTTGGCGCTACTAATCATTGCATGTGTGAGGAATTTTCTAAGTTAATGCAAGGGGAATTTAAGATGAGCATGATGGGTGAACTCAAATTCTTTCTTTCACTACAAATCAAGCAATGCAAGGATGGGATCTTCTTCAATCAAACCAAATACATAAAAGACATTCTCAAAAAGTTTGGCATGGAAGGAGCTAAGTTAAGCAAGACTCTTATGAGCACCACCACCGAACTCAATAAGGATGAGAATGACAAACCAGTTGATAAAAAGTAATATAGAGGAATGATCAGATCCATTCTCTATTTAACCGTAAGTAGATTGGATATAATGTCTGCTACGTGCTTATGTGCTAGGTTTTAATCATGACCTAGAGAGTCTTATTTAAATTCCATTAAAAGAATTTTCAAATATCTTAGTGGAACTATGCATTTAAGACTTTGGTATCCTAGGAGTATAACCTTTGAATTAGTTAGCTATTCAGATGTTGATTTTGCCGGTAGCTTGCTAGATAGGAAGAGAACTTCCGAAACTTGCCTATTTTTAGAAAATTGCTTAGTCTCTTGGTTTAGTAAAAAGTAAGTCTTTGTTACCTTGTCCACCGCCGAAGCAGAATATATGGCGGCAAGTTGTTGTTGCTCACAAATCTTATGGCAAAAACAATAACTAATGGACTATGACATTGATATTGATCACATTTCAATTAAATTTGACAATACAATTGTCATAAACCTTAGTAAAAATCTCATTTAACACTCAAAAACCAAGCATATGTGATCATATGCAAAATGGTGATATTCGTATTGAATTTATTGATATAAATCACCAACTAGTAGACGTCTTTACCAAGCCACTTAGTGAGGATAGAATGAATTTTATTAAACATGAGCTTAGTATGATATATGGTGCTAGTTTGATATGACTTTTTTGTTTTTGTGTTGATATGCTAGAGATAGTGGATGTGCCTTCTAAAACTTGCTATCACAAGTGCAAAACATGTTATTTAGCTATTCTTATTTCATATTTGAGCTCTCTTTAATTCTTATTGATCAATTGCTCTTGACATGTTCTTTTGAACCATATTGTGCTTGTGATTTATGATAAATTTTTTAAGGGTTGCGTATGTAAAATTTTCTTTGCATTAACTATACTTTATTTGTGATTTTCTTCGATTATTTGTTAGTTAATAATTAATTATTGAAATTAATTCAATTAATCAATTATTTAAAATTAGCAAATTTTTTATAAGAATTTTGCCTTAAATTAATTATACTTAATTTATATATTTATATTTATGTGATATTCTCTCATTATTTGCTATTTAGTAATTAATTATTGAAATTAATTCAATTAATTAATTGTTTGAAATTAGCAAACTCATTATTTTCATAAAGTCTCCCATTTGCATCCTTAATTATGTTAAAATAATTATGTTAAAAATACAATATTGATATATTTGCATTTAATTTGCTTCAATTTAGTGTCAATTAAGTGCATAAGGAGTAAATTGAACATCTTTTTGGACCAAATTGCAAAATTTTTAAAAGTACAGGGGTCTGGGGATCTTTCTTCACGAGTCGTTATAAAAGGCTATAATAGCTCGTGATGTCCCATCATTTTAGAGGTTTGCACCCCTCACGAGCGACGCTCACGATCATGAGCTGCTCATGAGGAGCAACCTGTCAGACGGAAAGTTACAATTTCATTGAAATTGTAACTCCCAATTGCTCTCTTCATTTCAAAGTAGTACCTGCAAATTCTCTTCAATTTTTTACCCAAATTTAAGTGTTTTAACCTAATTCTTCCCTATTTATACCCCTCATTCATCCCCTCTTTCAATCACTTATCAACTCTCACATCTTAATCTTTCTTTTTGGCTATTTTCTCTCCACTATCCACCAATCTTTCTTTGCTTCTTATTGTTCTTTTTTTTTTCTGTCACGCTCCATCACCTTTGCACTCAATAGTGGCTCCTAAGAAGTCCACACAATATAAGGTGCCCTTTTCTTTATCAAAGAGGGCCACAAAAGACCAACCCAAGAAAAACCCTTCATATCTCTTACACCTCTTTTAAAATTAGGCAAAGAATGGCTCAATTTGGCAAGAGAACCATAATTCCTTCAAGATATATGTCTCAAGCCACACTAAAGAAGATGAGCTGCTATGATGAAGTAAAAGAATTGCTTACGAGGGTTAGTATGTTCAACTTTGCCTTTAAACCTCTTCTTACATATCCCTCTCCAGTAATTGAATTTCTTTCCACCTTTTGCCTAAGAGTTCAATTTATTGATGATCATAACCCCTTGATTAGCATGAGATTTAGGCTAGGGGTAGAGATAAAATTTTAACCTCTCAATAATTTGATGATACCTTTGGGTTTAAAAAAGGGGTCTCTCCTCACCAAACACTATTTGGTCCCCTCACAATTTTTGGCTTTGCCATGCCTAATCTAATGCAAGTGCTTTTGTTGCAGGTCACACCAAATCCTCTTCTTTCTCCTTTAAAGCCCTTTGGTATATTCATAGATTTATCACTTATTTTTTTCATGCAAGGGGGCTTAGCAATGAGGCAATATCCTTTGATGATTTGTTCTTAATTTGTTGCCTTATTAAGAATGTGGATGTGGAGTTAGGGGGATAGCTTCAATGGTGATTATGGTTGGCTAGTGATAGTATAAGTAAAAGCCTTTATATTAGTGGCATTATCACTAAGATTTCCAATTATTTTGGGATCAATTTCAACAATCTTGCTTTCATTCCTCCTTCGCTTCTTGATGAAACTCTTTTGAAGAACTCTAAACAAATCAAGAAAGTTAAGGAAGTATGGCTTTGGAAGTATGAAGAGGGAGAAGAAGTTGATAAAGACCTTAATTAAGATTTAGAGGATAATGAGCAAATTGGCAACCTATGCCTTGAAGGCATTGGCTTTGGAGAAGAAACCACTCAAGAACAAGCTCCTTCTCAAACACAAGCTCTACTACAAAGGAAAAGAGCAAGAGGACGATCTTTTTCTCAAGGTTTTGAAGATGAACCCGCTTGGGTTGGAGGGTTCTTTGATTGACTCTCTATTGTTGAATCCAACTTCAAGAATAGATTTGATTAAGTGGACATAAGGCTTAATCGGTTTGAGCATTGCATGGATTACATGGAATATGACATCCATAAACTCTATGCCTATCAGAATATTCAATGTTCATGGCCTCCTCCTCCACCTTATTCTTCTTAAGATTCTCATGATGGCAATGATGCCTAAAATGCTTGTTTATTTTTGGTTTATTTTTAGTATTTTAGCTTATTTAGGTTTATTTTTTCTTTTGTTTAGGTTTGTGTTTCTCTTTTATTTGGACTATCTATTGTCTTTGTATAAGTCTCTTCCCTCTTTTTGCTCTTTGACAAAAGGGGAGAAGATCGTAGTTTGTTTGTCACTGTTATGTTTGTTATAAGCATTTGTCAATGTTTATGTTTCTTAAATGTTTAATGAAATTTTATTTTTAGTGTTATATGAAATTTCTCCTTCAAATTTATATGTTCATGATTAATTGTATTATAAGTAAATGTTTACAATGCAACGCATATGCAATTTATACTCTTTGATATGCAAATTACCTTTTGAAGTTATGCATATATTAAGGGGGAGGTACTATACC
Source organism: Mallotus repandus (assembly GCA_949671775.1). NCBI lineage: Eukaryota > Viridiplantae > Streptophyta > Magnoliopsida > Malpighiales > Euphorbiaceae > Mallotus > Mallotus repandus. The sequence goes on along the minus strand of CATIWM010097720.1, from coordinate 14,364 downwards.
ACATATTGCAACAATTCAAGTTGTAAGGGGGAGCTTTCTTTATAGCACACACACTATTTGTTTATTATTTAATCAAATTGACTGTCAAAGCTAAAAAAGGGGAGATTGTTGACCATTTGCATGATCTACCCTTAGTTTTAACTTTGACAAGTAATTTGAAGTTCTAATGACTTTGTTTAGAAGGGAAGTGAGGTTATTCTCAAAAGGAAATGGTTTAAGTGTTTCTCCATCAAAACACTTGGGTTTGTGGTTAGAGCTAAGCCTTAGTTAAAAGCTCATTATTGTTCAGTTTAGAGTTAATCCTTAAAACTCTTGTAATCTCAATCTTTGTGAATGAGATTGGTGTGGAGATTAAAAATCCTAACTTGGGGATAAGTTAAGTGGAGATGTAGATTCATTTGTAAATCAAACTCTTTACTTACTTACGTTCCATCTTTGGTTCTCTTAATCCTTATTTAATTTTCTTAATTATCTTTTAATTTCTCAAAAGCCCTATTCACCCCCTCTAAGGCAATTACACATATTCATCTCCACTATCATAAGAAACTATGGTCTCGACTAGAATTTTGTTATACCATATGGCAACCAAATAAATATTTTTTTCTCAAGCTAGTGAAAACGGAAAGCAAAATCCCCAAATAGCGAAACCATGGTTTTGCCTAATCATCACCTACTGTAACAAAGTTTCATACCATTATATTACCTCTATTTTGAGCGAGCAACAAACATGGCAAAGAAATCATGATAAGAAGGAGTAAAAGAATACAAGAAATACCAAAAGGCATTATTGCTAAACCAATAACATCAATTTGATGATTTTTATGGGTTTTATTATGATTTGAATAAAGAAATATATGCTCTAGGAAGATGAGGAAGAAGGAGAAACAGTAGAAGAGAAATGAAAATGATAAGAAGACATTGTGTTGACACCCAATTTTTTAGTAGTCCTCTAAAGTGGTCCAATTATGAAAGTCTTTTGTCGACTAGATAGAGGATAATCTTGAAAAAGGCTATCAACAACGTGCTTTTAAAGTCATAAATCCATAAACCCCCAAAGTGAGCATTTGAATCATTAAACCGGACACCCGAACCCTTAAATCATTTTAATATACTAGTTTGACATGCTAGCACATTTTTTTTTAACTCATTGCTTTAAAACACGTGAGTACACAATTTTATCCACTCTAGCAATCCATGAGTAAAATAGAACAAAATAGATTCATTTTATAGGTCAAAGAGGTTCAAAATAAAACCTAAAATGTATAATAGGTTAAGATAAATATTAACAGTGATATGGGTCAAAGTAATAAAGTTTAGGGGTGGAAGTGAGCATTCAACCAATAAAACAATATTAAATTTAAAAAAATACTAATAAGTTGCTTTAGAAATAGTGTTCATGAAGATTTTTTTTTAAAATGTAGAAATTGTTGATTAAAAAAGAAAAAAAAATATATGTATGGTATGAGCTATAAAAGAAATATGTAAGGTATAGGATATAAATTTTGATAGTTGAATGAGAGTAAATATGTCTTTGTATATCAATTAACTTTTTTTTAAAGGAAGGGGATAGTAGTTTACAAAAACAATTTTAAAAGGGGTTTTTAATTCACTTCTGAAAAAAGAAGGGACCAAATAGTAATTATGACCTAACATCATGAGTAATTGTAACTATCCCTTAAATTAAGGGTTCTTACTATGGTATAAATATTTGTATTTATGTAAATTGAATTAGAACCCTAAGATTAATATTTATTCAATTGCAACTATTAATTTTCCTTGTGTATCAATACATGTAATATATATAAATAACTAGAATTAAATAGAAATTGATCTAACATTTTTTAATTGTATTTGTATATATGTAAACACATTTTTAATAAGTTTAAAATTATTCCATTTAAAACTTGTGAGAGAATCAAACAAATTGAATTGCCATTATGAAAGTAAGTTTCAAAAAATTAAAAAATAAACAAATGGTGATAAGTATTTGTTGATGTAACTTATTGTATCATTATTTCCTTTTCCAATTATTCCATTACAATCATAATTTCATAGTTTCCTTTGAATATGATGATTATTCTTTCTTCTTTTTTTCTTCGTTTAATAAAGTTTACTAAAGCAAGTGATTTAGAAAAATGGTTTTGTGTTAATTCTATGCATTATGGTATGGTGATTGATTAAAATCAAAATATATGCATTGAAAATAATCGTAATTGCTGCATTTAAACCTTGATTTTGACGTAATTACTGCTATCTTAGTCATGCCATTAAGATTGGAAGTTCTCTTTTATCATCTTTTGCTTTGAGATGTTCAAGCAACTTAATCTCCTTGCCCCTTTAGGTTTGATCAATAGACTTAGGTTAATTACATAGTTGGAAACCATGAGTATAAATATGATCAGTTCATTTAGGGGAAAAAAACGTTTCCTTCTCTAAATATTTTCTATTTTATTTTTGTTTATAATATGTTAAAGTTTTTAAGTTCTAATTAATTGTGCATATGAATTTGTAGACCAATTTTCTAGTTAACTATTATTGAGTTCCATTTTATTGCTTAACTATAGGCAAATAGTAATATCTTATTTATTTTTTATTATCCAAACTCTCAATTTTAAGTATTTTCTTGCTTGCTATATTTAATTAGGTTTTTTCTTACTGGAATCAGTTACTTATTCTTTATTGGGTTCATATGTAGAATTTTGTTGATTAATGTTCATTTTTGTCAAATTGCATTGTCTTTTGTTGTATTTTGGTTGCGATTTATTTGTAGGTTTTGGTTAAATTGAGGAAACTTATATAGATGGAGCATATTATGCATATGTTTACTCAGGGTTTATCTACTTCTCAACCTTCAGCTATAGATCCATCCAAATCTCCAGAGATGACTACTCATGCTAATTTTGAGCATACATGTAATGATCTTGAGTAGTAGTAGTAGTTTTTATATATTTAAGATTGTTGTACTAAACTTTGTTGAATGCTATTGACATTTATATATGTAATATGAAAATGATATTTATGGGTGTATTCAAACTTTTATCATTTGTATATGAAAAATTATTGCCCAATTAATTGAGAATCAAAATAGGAACAAAATAAAGATTTTTGCTCAATGCAAATAAATAATTAAAACAGTTTTAAAAAAAATAGTTGCTAAATAGTAATGGAATTATCTCCATTTGAATTTTGAGAAAATAGCAACAGACAAATAGAAACGGAAACATAATTATTTCCGTTTCTATCTTTAGAAATGGATTTTCCATTTCAATTTTAAACAAAATAGAAACGGAATTATATTTGTTTAAATTTTAGAAACGGATATTCCGTTTCAATTTTGGATGAAATAGAAACGGAATTTTGTCCGTTGCTATTTTAAAAATGAATTTTCCATTTAAATTTTTAACAAAATAGCAACATAATTTAGTTCATTTCTATTTGGCAACCGAAAAATTTGTTTCTAAATAGAAACAAAATTATTTCCGTAGCTAATTTAGAAACGAAATATTTTGTTTGTAATAGTGTCACAAAATATCTATTGCTATTTTAGAGTCAAATTTAAAACAAAAATTCCGTTTCTATTTCACAACTTTAGAAATGGAAATATCGTTTCTATTCCATTGCTATTTTTGGAAATAAAATTTATCCATCGTAGATTTGGATATTTATATGATCCATCTCATTATTATTTGTAGTATACTACCTTAGTAGATTTTGCTTCATTTATCATATTTATCCTTTAATTAGAAATAGACACAAAAATTTTGTCGCTAATAATTAGCGACAAAGCTTTTTAAAACTCAATATTTCCGTTTCTAATTTCGTTGCTATTTGCAAATAGATATGGAATCAGAAATGGATTTTGCCATTTCTAATTTGCTTCTTTCTTGTAGTGACATATGAACAAGATTTGGTGATATTAGAAATGCAAGTTATATATATATATATATGTGATAAAATGCATTGCAGAGATATCCTCTTCTTGTACTACTACTATTATCGATTGTAAACAAATAAATTGATAATTAAGAATTGTAATTGTTTTGGCCATTAAATTACTTATCAACCTTGAGAAATTTTGAAGAAAAAAATTACATATTGAGAAATATAAAAAAAATAGAGAAGGAGAGATTTACATGATTTTGCATATACATCAACATATACAAACTCAATATTATATTTTATTTATTAATTTTTGTGTGCGTAATAATATACACGCTATATATATTTATAGTAAAAGAATAAAAATAATATAAGAAAACTCTAATTACTTTGTTATTATGTTACAATAATTCAATATATGAAGATTAGAACAATATAGGAATACTTTCTAACAATTCCCTTCAAGTTGTGCATGAAATAAGATGAAATGCATAACTTGAAAAGTAATAAAAATAGAAAAGTAATGATGAAACATGAATGATTGTTGACATTGTCAAAAAATTGGATGAATAAAGTGATGAAACAAGTGCCATTAAAGAAAAAATATTTGAAAGATGCGACAACTAAAAAATTGATTAAAGAACCTACTTAATCTTAAATATGAACTAATGTGGAATTGATTTTTTAACATGATCCCCTAAAACATGCTAGACCTAACTAACATGTGGCACAACAACTTGATAAGCTCACATGATTTTTCTTATACGTTTTTTTCTTTTGGAATGGGAAACCATGTGGCATAAAAGAAGGGCATTTTAATTAAGAACGATTGTGTGGGAAAAATATTTTTTGAATATTGGCAAAATGAAATAGATCAAACCCATAAATAGTGTATTTGAAGAAATACAAATGAAACAGTTATTTGTCAAATAAAAATGGCTACATCCAAGATAGCAAATGAGTCACACCCAAAGATGTACCTGGGCAAAGCCAAACTTACAAACTTTTACGAGCCTATGATCACTACTCTGATACCATGAAAAATTTTGAACAAAGGAAATTAAATATTGAGAAATATAAAAGTAGAATCATAGAAGAAAAGATTTATGTAGTTCGACATAATAACCTACATTCATGGACATAAAACCCAATGCTATATTTTATTCATTAATTTTTGTGTGTGTAACAATATACACGCAAGGTGTATTTATAGTAAAAAAATAAAAATAATATAAAAAATTTTAATTACTTTTTAACTATAATTACTTCCTTATTGTATTACAATAATATAATATAAAAAGAAGATTACAACAATATAGAAATACTTTCGGACATAACCAAATTTGTTGCTCTTCCCGTACCATTGGAATTTTTAATAGAAGGGAGAAAACTTTATCTGTTGTAATAAAATAATGATAAGTTTGGAAGACAAAAAAAAAAGAGTAAATATGAGAAATAGAGAATAAATAAAAAAAAATATTTAATTGAGAAAGTGGCATTTGGAATGGCACAAATAATTGAAAGAAAATCGAATGTAAATTTTAATTTTTCTTGTAAATATCTTCGTAATGCATAAATAATATTGGTATTTGAGATTAAAACCATTTACACTAGTCATAGACATGTGCCTAATATATGTTGAATGAAGGGTTTAAAAATCAGATATACAAAATAAAACTTGAAGGGTCTAAAGTCAAAATTTGCAAAATTTAGAGGCTTGAATATGGGATTTGCCTGAATTTTAGTTGTAAGAATAATAAATACATTGTTCCTGAGGACTTGTTTGCCGTTCCACGTGTTCCTCAGACGTTGAGCCAAGCGTTACGAAAAAGACAATGGTGCATACGAAGTTGCCCTGCAATCGGATAAAATGTCATGTTGTTCTTTCGAATACGAATAAATGCCATGTTAGGCTCTGCGGGACATTTTAGTTTTGTTCTTATTTTTTAATCTCAATCAATATAGCGACAATACAACGGACCACGTGTATGCACCACGATGAATAAAAATACGGAAAAATTTTAGCTTTTTATCTATATGCACCGGCTGCATTCAAAAAAAAGAAAAAAGTTTTCTATATGCAACCAGGTCTGAGAGTGTGTATTTATTTATATAATAACTATTGAGTTTTATTTTTTGTCAAAATATAATAACTATTGAGTACTAAATGAGAAGTTTTCGTAATTAATTTTTTTTTATATATTTTATGCTAAACATGTTATTTATTAAACAACTTTTACTGTGACATATATTACATCATTTAATTCAAATTAAAAATATTTTATTTTTATTATAAATTAAAAATAAGCACAAAAAATATCTTGTGTTAGATGCATTTTCATTTAAAGGATTATAATTTTTTTTGGCATATAATAACATGTGATTTTATTTTATAACACTTTAACATCATCATTATTTTATAATAAAATTTTAAAATAACATTTCTTTTCAATAATATAAATATTTTATATGTAATTTACTATCAATATAACTATTTAAATACTTTTAAAAATATTACAAATTTATTTTAAAAATTATTTCTTTTTATTTATCATAAAATTAAAAATATATCTTAGTTTTATTTATTGTGAATTTATTTTAGCCAGTTGAATGCTATAGTACTAGTACTTAGTAAATAAATTTACTATGAAAAAAATCATATTATTTTAATGTTATATAATCTTTTTTTAATAATATTATTGACTAGGGTACCAAAATACAAGTAAAATTAAATCACAGGCCCTTAAATATTACAAAAAATACTATAGCCTTCTAAGTGAAAAAGTGCCTAACTACTAGGTATTTTATTATACTTTTTCCTATAAATTATATATATTAATAATTATAACTTTTTAAATAAAAAGTAATTTAACAATTTTTAATTACATTTGTATAAATATAAATATAAATTCTTACCTATTTTAAAAATGCATGCACTTTAGAAAAAAGGTAGAAATTTTAGCACTCTCTCCATTTATAAATGTACTCCATTTAACTATTTATATTAAATATAATAACTTTACTACCCTTCAATCAAAAAATATATTTCTATCAACTTAATTAATATTTGTAAAATGTTTGTTTTCATTACTTTATTTTATATTAAATTTTCACTTCATGTAATATTTTTAGTATTATATTATACTATCTTATTAAAAAAATTTAATAAAAACTTAAAATTAAATTCACCATTAAATTTTTTTTACTGTATAATACCATTTTATTAAAAATTTTAATAGAAAACTTAAAATTAAATTTACCATTAAATTTTTTTTCCTATGTAGAAAAACTTAAAACATTAATTCAATTAAAAATTTAAAAATTAATATTTTACAATTAAATTTATAAAAAAAAACTGTTTTTAATAAAATTTTAGCAATATAAGTTGACTATAAAAATAAAATAATATAAAAAATTTATAAAATTATAAATAGTTTTTATTTACCTTCAAATTATTAATTTGATCATATATATATAATTAAATTAGTATTGATTGTTGTGGAAAATATATTTTTTATAATTTAATGAAATAAATAAATATAAATTATTTTAAATTAAAAATAATTAAATAATTTAAATTATAAATAAAATTAAAATAAAGTACAATTATAAATAGAAGTAGGATAAAAATATCTATCCTAAAAAAAATTATAATACATTAACCAAATAATTTATATTTATATAATAAAAATGCCATAAAAATTATTTAAAAAATACCATAAACAAACTAAATTGCCTTTTACATTTTCAGCAAAATATATGAGCAGCGGTTTCGAGAAACTTACATTCCAGACATATAATAATATAATATAAATATAACCTCACAACACAATCATTCATCCATACTGTTCTGGGCCCTCTTGCCAAGATACCATACAAACGCTCGCTACCATATTCCTTCCTGGTTCCTCGAGATATACCTTGGGATTCCTGCGTTAATGGCGGTTGAGAATGATAAAATGAGAGAAACATCAGAATTTTTCTTAGATGATGGCGATGATGATGGTGGAGATAATAAGATTGAGATTGATGGTAGAAGCAGCAGTAGCTGTAGCAGTGGAGAAGAGGCTGATGAGAATGGTGACGGATGTGGTACTTTCTCTTCTCAGCAATGGCCACAGAGTTACAGGTAATTAATTTTGATATGTATATATAAACCCTTTATTCTAGTGCTTTTTGTGGTGCATAGTTGTAGGATAGAATTAATTTTGATGCAGAATTTTTGTTTTCTGTTTCAAAGCAACGCAAAATCTTTGCTATTTCACTTGGAAAGTTTTACGCTCATGAATATTTTATTACCAATCTTCTGCTACAGTATACAGATGATATGTTTTGTGGCTCAACAACTCAAACTCTCTCCTTTATCTGTTTCAACATAAACTTTCTTGTTAAACGTTTAATAAATTTTCTAGATTAAATGCTTGTGGGGGTGTGGTTGCAACTGTTCTTGAGAAATGAACAATCTTTGATTAAAAAAAAGAATTCAAATTGAAGATTTGTTTTTTAAAAAAAAGATTTTGATCACTCCAACTCAACTATATAAAAAAATTCAAATTTATTTTTGCAATAAACAGAAGGAAACAAGTTTTTTTTTTAAATTTCACTTTCGTTTGCCTATGTCAATTGGATCTTTTGCATGTTCTGTGGCAGAGAAACAACTGATTCGTACTCAATTTCAATGTCACCGGGCTTTGGTCTTCTTGGCCCTGGACCAAGCTACCGATATTCAATTCTTGAAAACCAAAGTAAAAGCAATCTAGAGAATGATACAAACGCTCCATTACTGCTTGGTCAAGAAAATAATTATCAGGCTGAAGACGCTGATAAGATGTCATCAGCAGCACGGTTATCATTCTCAAAAGCTTCTTTTGCTAGCAGTGAACTGCCCATTCCTCATGGATGTAGCTTCACGCAGACTATCTTCAACTGTAAGGCTGATAGTTCTTATCAGATCTTTGAGCTTCACATTAATGCGTGAAATTAATGTCATTATCTTGAAACAGCGGTTAATGTAATGGTGGGAGTTGGGCTTCTTTCTACACCGTCTACCATGAAAGAAGCAGGCTGGGCAAGTTTGGTGGTACTTGCTCTCTTTGCAGTCGTGTGCTGTTACACAGCTAATCTTATGAGACAGTGCTTTCAGAGCAGGGGAGGTATTGCGTCCTACCCAGACATAGGAGAAGCTGCTTTTGGAAAATATGGACGTCTTGCTGTATCTGTGAGTTGCTCGCTACTTGGATTGTGGTGTGTTGTCTTGATTGTAGTTTTGTTCTTTCTCTTTGGTCATTGGTTTTGAATTTTATGTTTCTGATAGTATTGTTTTCTTGGATCTTGATGCAGATTATTCTGTACATGGAGATATATGTAAGTGAAAAACTGTTTTTAATTTTTACAATTTTATTCTATTCTCTATGCTATTATTATCAGGTATATTTCTGGAATTTTGATTGCTGTATGTGCAGTCGTATTGTGTGGAATTCATTAATCTGGAGGGCGATAATCTTACCAGGCTATTTCCTGGAACATCCTTGGATTTTGCTGGTTTTCATCTCGACTCTGTTCACTTCTTTGGGATTCTAATTGCTCTTGTTGTTCTGCCAACAGTTTGGCTTAGAGATCTCCGTGTCATCTCTTACCTTTCAGGTGCAGCAAACTTATTGTCTGAAGTCATAGCAGTGAAGTATTAAAAATGTGAGTGACTTGATGCATTTCATCTGATTCTCTTTTTGTTTTGCAGCTGGTGGTGTTTTGGCAACAATTTTGATTGTTCTTTGTGTGATTTTCGTTGGTACGGTAGGCGGAGTTGGGTTTCATCACACCAGCCCAGCTGTAAAATGGAGTGGCATTCCATTTGCAATTGGCGTCTATGGGTTCTGCTATTCTGGGCATGCTGTTTTTCCAAATATCTACCAATCAATGGCTGATAAGAAAAAATTTCCCATGGCAACAATAACAACGTACAACACTTTGTTCCCTGTGATGTATGATTTTTAAGTTTCTTTTCTAGATACCTTAAAGCTCTTTTTGTTTTGCAGCTTTTTCCTGTGCTTTCTGCTTTATGGGGGTGTTGCTGTGATGGGATTTCTCATGTTTGGTGAAGATACATTATCTCAGATAACACTGAATATGCCACCACATGACATCACTTCAAAAGTTGCCTTGTGGACTACAGTGAGTATTATATTTAATTTTTTCCGCAGTTTCTGAGGATTTTTTGTACGAAGATTGTCGAATAAATGTTATATGGTTTCTGATGGCTTTACTTTTTCTTGATCTTTTACAGGTGATCAACCCTCTCACCAAATATCCTTCTGGAATTAATTGTTAATCTATGAAAATCAAGTATCATACATCTAAATTGCAAATGCTACTCTTTTACTCTCAGTTGTGTTTTTCCGAGCCAGAATAAAATTGCTTAATGATAACGTTCTGTTAACACCTTGCGTTGCCTCTAAATATGATTTTATTGATTTTTTTTCCCTTAACAATGCACAAGTATGCACTGTTGATGAACCCATTAGCTAGGAGCATAGAGGAGCTACTGCCGGTCGGAGTATCAAGCAGTTTGTGGTGCTTCATTTTTTTAAGAACAGCCCTTGTCTTCTCTTCTGTTTGCGTGGCTTTTCTTGTTCCTTTTTTCGGTAAAACTGTTTCCTTTCTTTTTCATTTTTTTTATGAACTTTTGTCAATAGTGAATTGAAATTTATCTAAATCATTACATGTTCTTTTCTGGCTGCAATAGATCATTATTACAACAATTGTACAGTTGCTTTTGAGCATGTTCACTAATTTCTTATGCTTTTCTAAATTGTACTAAACTGATATGGGATTATTTTTCTAACTGCAGGTCTTTTGATGGCTTTAATTGGTTCTATACTCAGTCTACTTGTGGTACGTGAAAACCGAGCATGCAGCCCAGGAATGCCTAGACTGTTCACTTCTAAACTTGTTAACTTTTCTGATATGCGATATCCTAATTCATAGTGTTTCTTATTGCCATTTATGTTTAATATATACTAAAACAAGCCTTCAAATCAGAATGTGTTTCATAGCCTATACTTGTTGATGCTTGTCAAGTAAAAAAACAAAATAGTTGATTCACTTCTAGATCCTAACTATGATTGGTATGATACAAGTGAGACAATAAAATTGTTTGAATGTTATGAAATTTTTATGTTTTAAATGTTTCCGGACAATGTTTGTCTCATGGAATAGGTCCGAAATCTGAATCAGTGATAATCTCTGATATTTTCTGTATTGTTCCATACAATTACATGGTTTCCTAGCTAAAACTGAATCTGTTTCTTCCTCATAATATTTAATCTGGCCTTTTGGTTCAGGCTGTAATCATGCCATCTTTATGCTTTCTGAGAATAAAGGGGAAGAGAGCCACAAGGACACAGGCAAGTAAACATTAAACCAATGTTGTTTATTTTAAGAAGTTTTGTAAGGCATAGGTTCTTTGCCTGATGGGGCAAGAAAAAGAGTGGAAAAAAATGCAAAAGGATAGAAGAAATGAAAGCTAAACAGTAATGAATTGTAGTTCTACAGAAGATTTGCTACTTTTGTTAACATAATTCTGTGCGCATTCTGCTTCTGCATGAACAACTTTCTGCGCAATTGATGGAAAAATTAAAATGGAAATGGAGAGAAAGGAACAAACTAATGTACAATTTTGCAAGTCTGCTCTGAGACTCTGTTTGCTCTGTCTAATGAACAGATCATTTTGAGTAGTGCGATTGTCGCAACGGGCATCATTTGTGCAATGCTTGGAGCATACTCTTCCTTGTCAGAAATTGTGAAGCAGTACTGAAATATGCAGATGAGCTAACTCTTCAGAATATTGGTAAAAGGATGTATTATGATCCCTGCAATGAAGTATTATGCTTGACTAAGAAATTTTTCTTTAAATGTGTAGAATCATCACTTCATATTTATATTTATATTTATCACATTGACACTGCCATGTACTAAGGAGATCATATTTATAGGACACATTAATATTTATACGTTATGCATTCTCTTACACATTAGTATTTATAGGACTTCAAGCCTGCGACAGTTGCTTAGATGGCTAAGCTCCTGCACAGGCATCTGTGGGGTTTTAGGTCTCAGTTTCCGCGTCCCTAAAGTTATGTTCCCTCTCCCCAGTTAATGTAAGACCAAAAAAATATTTATAGGACTTCAAGACAACTTATAATTTAGCCCATGTATTTTACTCTTCCTTATTGTTAATTACTTTATTTTTCATAACTATTTTAAAATGTCAGTTCTTTTGTATACAAAATCTGACAATAATTTGACATTCACCAACACAAAATAATTACAAATATAATTACAAGTACAATCATATAACAATCAAAATATATAAACAACAATCTGACAATTACCACCAACAACTACAAGTCATAAAAATAATGATGTGTCAAAAACCTCAACAATAACTGTAATCGTAAATAACTTGTATTATTTTTTAATTTTATAAATTTTAACTGATACATCTACTCATACATTTGTATTAATTAAAAAATAAAAAATAACAATAGAAATGAAAAATCTAAAAAAAGTTGCAAATATTAAATTCTTCAAACAACTCAAAAAACAAAACAAGCCAACAAAAATCAATAAAAAAAAAACCATAATTTCACAAAAAAAAAACCAAATACACTGAATTTTTCTAGTGAAACATTCAAACTCTTAATATTAAAGACCTTTTAAAGATATTTTTTTCATACTTATTATTTAGATTCGTAATAATAATAAAATCTCACAACTTAATTAAGGATCTCTCTCTAAATATGAGAGGGCGCTCTTAGTATTCATAATTGAGAATCTTGAGATGTGTGTGTTAATTGCCAAGGCAATTGCATATCCAAGACACCAAATTTCAAGAACAAAATTAAGAGAATACATAATACTCCATCTGTTCCTAAATAATTATCGTTTAAGATTTTTTCACATAAATTAAGGAATGTATTTAATATAAGTATAAAATATTACATTGCCCTTATAATAATTATTAGCTTTATATAGAGTTCCAAAATGAGTAGATATCTATTCAATTAATTCTCCTATATTAAATAAGGGTGAAATAGAAAAAAAAAGTAATTAATATGCATTGGTAACTTAAAAGAATAAAATTAGACTTTTAAAATGACAATTATTTATGAACAAAGGGAGCAACAACATTGAATTTTTTGTGCATATAAAGTATATGCAAAAGTCGACATTATATATAACGTTGTAGTTATAGTAAAATCATTTTAGAGCATTTCCAATCTACTCTTTATTTAGCTTAAACTCTTTATTATAAAGAGTTATTGTAAAAAAAGTACTCAAACCCACTTTTTTAATCTAAATTATAGATTGGAGAATGAGTTTGTAGAGAGCCAAAATTCACTCTCTATACAAAATGTTAGTTAATACACCTCTATTTTCTATGCACTTTCTTGTTTTCTATTGGCTTCTTTTATAATCTAATATTTTTTCTCTTTCTTTCCACAATATTCAAAAATTAATATTAAATGCTTCTAGGATAAAACAAAATGAAGAGTGAAACATAAAAAGTACATTAAATTTAAATAAAATTATTTGCTCTTTATTTTGAAATATTCGATAAGATGCTATTTATAATCCGAAATATGCTCTGTGTGTAAAATAAAAAATCCAATTGGAGATATTCTTATTAAACATCTATCCAGTTTTATATATGACCATTACACTATACTAAAGAAAGTTTTGAGATAATTAAAGAGGTATAAAGGTTATATGCTTAATTGATAAAAACATGACATGTGTCTTATGTATAAAATTCTAGTGTAGGTAATAAACTATATATATAGCGTAACTGTTTATAGTTTCGTAAATCAATCTCATTGTGAGATGTTGTGGATGTTTGTTCAAGATTCATTCGATTATATTATGATGGTGGTTCAACAACATTTCTTACTGTAAACCATAAAAATTAATAAGATGATTGCATGTTAAAGTCTTATATTTGATTATAATGAACCACGAAAAGGTAACATTTAAGTGGAGCATATGTGTGTTTAAAGATATGATTTATCCTTGAACTATAGGACTTTGCCTTAGTGTTTTCAAATCACGTTGCTAAGATTAGCTTCTCACTCTGTCAGGGAAATCAAAATAGGTTCCTTTTACTTGAACTATCTGTTGCTTTGGTTATATTTGAATATTTAATTAGAAATCATTTATATCTAATAGCTCTTGATTTTATTCAACAACAGACCATATTCAATTAGTTCTAGTACAATGATAGAATGTACCTTCTCAAGTTCTGTTGTTGTAGCGACTCCAAATTTTGTACTAAAACTCATTTAACTTATCAACATATCCTTCATAAAACATTTGATATGTGTGTTAATTATATAATAATTTGATAATATATATAAGACTATATTTTAAGAATAGATAAACAGTTTTCTATTAGATTTAAAAATAAATAAAAAAATATTGTAAAAAAAG
>CATIWM010097706.1:0-14543 GCA_949671775.1 Mallotus repandus | reverse complement strand
AGTCCAATAATTTAATTCGTTTATTTTATATTTTCTTATTAATAATAACTAGATATATCTTCTTAAGCACAATTTGTATGATTCATAACTTTAATTACAACTATGAGTTCATAAGAATTGAACCAAAAATAATTTCTGCATTTAAAAGTTAACTTTTTCAGTACTAGTCATGAAAATCGAATTTGAAATAATACCTACTAACAAATCCAACAACAGTTGCAAATTGAAATAACAAAACTATTTTAAAAATGAATATTCTACCTTGTGTATTATTAGGCAGCAATCTTGAAAACATTGAGATTATCAAACATCCTTCATGCCAAATCCTGTACTTGTCAACCAGGAGGTTATCTGATGATACAAGTTAGGCACATAAAGATAACCTTTCACTTAACCAAAAAAAAAAAAGTATGAGTTGCCTAAACCGGTCAACAAACAGAGCACCCTCCTCAGCTAAACTTAAACAAACTCTGAATTATATATCGTCATCACCAAAATCATATAAATATTTTTTAATCTAAATTGTACAAAACAATGCTCAAACACCAATTTTAAGTGTTTTTGACCAGTTAAAAATTCAATTAAAACAGTAATTAACAACAAAAAAGCAGCGGTTTACCCACCAAAACACCTTTCAAACTCAGAATCTCCATTGAAAAGGCACTCACACACGGCAGAATCTTCTTAACTTTCCTGTAAATTTCTTGTTTCCTTGTCCTATCAATTCTTTATTAATCTGAATACTTTTTCACTATAAAATCATCTTGCAATTAAATTTTTGAAAAAAGATAACAACCCTTTTAAGAAAAAAAAAAACAGAGCCATGTTTCGTTATTTCAGTTATTTCAGTTTCTTCTCCATCTCTCTGCTTTTCCTTTCGCGCCCTTCTTTTCCAGCAAGATTTATACCGGACTCTGTAACTGTCATAACCAACGACACCCACATCTCCGATACCCACAACGCCACGTGGCATGATTTCGCTCGCTTCCTCGATGCCGGAAAGGGTAGTGAGGTCAGTGGCATGTCAGAGCTCAAGAAATACTTGAACCATTTCGGTTACCTCCCGATGAAGATTAATTTTACTGATGTATTTGATTCTGAGTTCGAGTCTGCAGTTTTAACTTATCAAAACAATCTGGGTTTGCCTGTAACAGGTAAATTAGATTCAGATACAATCTCTACGATCATGTCTCCGAGATGTGGTGTTAGCGATACAGATAGAGCTGTTGGTCATGATCATAACACGACCACCGATACTCAGTTGCATGCGACGAAACATTATGCATATTTTTCTGGGAAGCCAAGGTGGGTGAAGGACTCGCCAATAAGATTGACCTACGCAATTTCACCGAAGAATACGATTGATTACATAAGTTTAGACGACATAAAGGTTATTTTCGGGCGAGCTTTTTCGAGATGGGCTTCGGTAATTCCGGTTAGTTTCACGGAAGTTGAAGACTACGAATCGGCCGATATCAAAATCGGGTGGTACAGCCATGATCATGGCGATGGAGAGCCGTTTGATGGGGTCTTAGGGGTGTTAGCGCATGCTTTTTCACCAGAGAACGGGAGGTTTCATCTTGATACAGCTGAGACATGGGCGGTTGATTTTGACAAGGTAAAATCAAGGGTAGCCGTTGATTTGGAGTCGGTGGCGACTCATGAAATTGGACATGTACTTGGACTGGCTCATTCTGCGGTCAAGGAAGCTGTCATGTATCCGAGTTTAAGTCCAAGGACTAAGAAAGTGGACTTAAAGCTTGACGATGTGGAAGGTGTTCAAGCTCTTTATGGGTCAAATCCTAATTTCAAGTTTAGTTCTTTGTTGGAGTCTGAAAATTCTATTGATAAAGGGATTGGTGTAAGACGTAGTAGAATATCTAAATGGAGCATTTCTTTGGTGGTGGGTGCTTTATTTTTACTGTTTTTGTTTTCGTGATGACTTATGTTTTTAACTTGGTGTCAATTTTTAGTTGTGTATAGAATATAGCAAATTGTTCCACACTTTATACCCAAAGGAAAAGAAAAAAAAAAAAGAAGAAGAAACATTCTTTGGATTTTAAGATATTTTTCATGAAAGATTTTTTTTGTCGGTAGCAGTTCAAAAAAGTTTTATTACATTTTTCCATTGTAGTGTATTTATCAAAAATTTCTAACACTTTTGTCCTAAAAATTAGATTTAAGTTGTCTAAATTCAAAAATATTATCAAATACAATTTTTCAATTCTACTGTTGTAAAGAGTAGTTAAATAGTAACTCCTCTCTGAGTACATTTTTTAGTATAAAGTTCAATTCCTACAATTGCCGATTTAAAATGAAAGGATTATCTCTCTGTTGTGGAGGCTATCAATGTTAAAATCATATGACCTCTTAATTTACATAAAAAATATTTTTTATCTGGTAGTTTATTGTTGTGCAACAGTAAATCAAAAGAAAATTCAAGAAAATGAGGTATAGCCTCAAAAAGGAAAAATAACTAAAAGCATCAAGAATTGGCAAATTAGAAGATAATAGGAAAAAAGTCATTTTTTTTCCTTTCTTTGTTTCAGTTTTGTCCCTTTCTTTTCTTGCTTGATTTAACGCACAAACTGAAACACTCAAAGAGATGCATGCAGCAAGCAAATTTACTCGATCCCAATATACAAATAAGCATCATCTTCCAAAAAAGGTATTGCTTAATAACCAAGACAATAGCACAATTCCAACTATGTCACAAACTAATATTAGCATAATTGTAACCCAATTATTTTTTTAACAACTAATACAAATGATTAATTCATAACACTGTCAATAAGGCGCAACTCAAATGATTAATATGCTGAAGTTCCAAAACTGAGGTTTTTAGTTCGATTTCTATGTGAATATATTTGTACTATATATTTCTTATATGGATATATTTATTTATGGTTTGTATTGATAGTTATGTATTTGAAATTATGAATGATGTAATAATATATGTAATATTTAAAAAAAAAATTCTAACACCAAAAAGGGAAAAGAGAGGGATTCAAACTCTGCTTTCCTCAACAAGATGTCTATATTTTTTGCTACTTGAATTATTCATGCGGGATAAATTGTGACCCAATTATACTTTATGAAAAATACTAAAATTCACATGAATATATGAAATAAGATCAAGTTTTGCATATAGAGATGGAAATTGCTTGTCGTGTGAGTGCTGAATTGTGCTGAAGAAGTACACGTTTTATAACACTAATATCTTTCAAAGCCTTTTAAATCAAAAGAGAACCAAAAATTGACCATGGGGATACAAGGCCGTGCCCATCACCATCAGTCATCCACCCATCATTAGTGGAATTTGGAAGTCAATTGTGGACATTAAGGAAAAAAAAAAAATTAGACTACTTCAGAACAGTAATTATGGAGGAATAAGCCTTTCAAAAAAAAAAATTATGGAGGAATAAAATTATTGTTCAGTCCAATTCTACACATAACACATTATTCGAGAATTATAATTTTTTATTGTTACGGTTTAAGTACAAATTTTATTTCGATTTTTATGCATTAAAAGCATTCAAAATTAAAAATATTTATCTGTCCCAAATATTCAACAATTAAATTTACAGTATATAAGCCAATTAGAAGTGTTCTAATTAATATTTTCATTTATGAGAATTGTGGAGGTTTTGATCACAATCATCATCTACTAATATTAATGGAAGTTATAATTTGGAAGAATAGATGAAGATACGAAAAGAGAAAAAGAATAAAAAGAAAAATGAGAAAACAGCAAGAAAGAAGAAAAAGATATAAAAAAACGAACAACAACATAAAAATTAACAAAATATCTTAAAAAAAACATGGAGAATCAGCCTTGAAAGAAAAAAATCACAATTTTTTTTTTAACTCTGAAAAAGAAAAAACTGCGCCTGCTGTAGTTTTTCTTATATGTAATCCATACCCATTTGTTAAAAGAAAAATATCAAACCCATTAAAGCCCAAATCAACCAAAATCGCCCTTACCTTTTTTATCCACGTTCAATTATTTCATTTGCACTGCGCAGCTAAACCCCTAAACCCTAATAACATTCTTATTCTGCTAAACAATTTTTTTTTTTTCACACCTTTGACACAGTCCAATGGCCTCGTCTTGCCGCAGATTCATCTCCAGATCATCACTGTCGTCGATTAGGTCCTCCATCAGATCCAACGCTCCCAAATCCCCATCTCCTTCTCCATTCCCTTCCATTGCCTCTCCCCTTCCTCGCCGCTTCTCTTTCTCTTCCAGGTACTCTCACACGCACACATATATGCATATAGTGCCTGTAATGTGTTTCCATATAATTGAATTTTGTTTGGTTTCATTTTTGGATGAAAAGGGCTCCGTCTGAATTGGGATGCGTGCAGTCACTACTGCCGCTGCACAGCGCGGTGGCCGTGGCGAGAATGACGTCATGCTTGAGCACGACATCCAGGAGCTGTCGTGCGCTCTCTCAGGGTACACTCTGCTGCACCTCTCCCGGCCTCTAATACCTTTTTTTCGCTTTACTTTTCTTTACTGTGAGTAACCCCTTTGTTTCATTCCTTCTCTTAATCTGTATGTATTTGACTTGCTGTTTAATTTGGTACCGAAAAAAGTTGTCACTTTTACTGATCCTACGTGATTGAATCTGCTCATTTACTATTTCTAGAAAATATTAATTAATTCAATTCATTTTCTCTTTTCTGTGGCTTTTTGGGTTTTTTTTTGTGCGTAGGAAATGTATTTAGGGAGTGGAATGGTTAACTCAAGGTGGTAATTTGACAATAAGAGAAAATAAAAGTTAGAAACTTTAGGCCAAAAATTTTGAAGGCTCTATTAATTTTGTGCTTAGTAATGTTAGAGAGTTCGTAGATTGTGATTGGTTCACTTATTATATAGGTGAGTGAACCCACACTCTCAAATTGGGACATTTAAGTGGAAGAAGAGTTATTTGAATCGGGTTTAACACGATCTGACTAGAATATTTGGTTCCTGCAGGCACATAATTTTCAAAAGAAATAAACTCGGGACCTGTCAATTTTGGCCCACTGCATCTTTATCAAGTATGAATCTTAAAATTTTGGTTTATCTCAGAATGGAAATTTTTATCTTGTGTTTGCCGTTAATTTCTGAACATACACCAGTTACTGCTAGTCTTTAATTGTTTATAGAATATTAGGATATCAAGTTGACCATTAAAAGTTAACATGAGAGCATTTCTTTAGCTCTCTGGGAAATGGAAGGATATATATCGTGATACTTAGGTGGATATTTGTCAGAGGTTTACGTTTACAGAATAGAAAAAATACAAGAAAGTTATATCCACATGTGTTGATGGCCTGTATCACAAGTCTGAGACTCTAAGTTATACGGTTTTCATAATACTAAAATGCATTTTATGTGAATTGCTTCCCTTTAATGCATGTGCTATCATTATATCATAATCATGGTTGCTTGCCTTCCCTTATGGCATTAGATTGCCATAGTAATTGCTAGGATGGTTTCTAGAACAAGTTCTATATGAAGACCACTGAGAGTACTTGTCAGCAATGTTGTTTTAATGAAATGTCATTCTTCAGCTGCTAAAATCTGTCGGGATCAAAAACTTGTATGTGACTGTTTCTTTTATTGTGGTTGTTTACTTGTTAATATTGCTAAGCATGGTGAAACCAGTGTATCTCGCCTATGCTTTCAAAAATAAGAAGGGAAAGGAAACAAGTGAGAGCGATAGGACAAGGAATTTGGATAACCATATAAGATATTTGCTTAGTTATAAACATTTTGGCTTGAAATATAGATCAAGTAAATTATTTGCTATAAATTGAAAATAGCATGTAACTTGGCTGCTCCTTTTCCCAGATGGAGTTGATGGTACGTGAAACTTATGTGCTGTTTTTGGAGGTGGGTCCTGTCATCAACTTTACAATCTGTGGTGAAAGTGGGAACAATGTGGAAAACCATTGTAGATGATACATATTGCTTGACTTGTCATTGACTTTTCCTTTTAAATGCTCGTACAATCTTTTGGAACCAGATTTTGTGATTGCTGGGGAAATTTCAGTCCATTTAATCGTATGTTGTCAAAAGTATTCTTATCGTTATTAGGATTTAGAGGATTGGAGCAGCTGTTGAGATAGGAGAATAATTGGGTTGTTTTGTTAATTTATATTGTAATGCTATTTATTTACGTCTTATTCTACTTGCAAGAATTACATTTAGCATTTATCAGTTCTCTGATCCCATTATTTGCATTGTTTATTTCTTCAGAGCTTGGTCTGTCAGTTCCAAGGTGACCTGTTAGGAGAAAAATTACTGTGACAGGAGATGTCTTTACATGTTTGGAGAAGGAAGGCTTTTTAGCTTTTCCTTTTGTGAAGATTTTTTTTTTTTTGATGTATAAATGCTGCTGAACCTTTAAAGCAGCTAAGCTGATTTTGATTCTTTATAACAAAGAAGGCTATCGTTATGTTCAACAACTGGAAGCTAGTATCTTCAAAACACGCTGAGAGTTAAGGGCTCGCCACATATAATTTATAATTCCGAGTCATCTATTTTCCCCATTGTAGCTGTGTGCCTTTCTTCCTTTCTGCAACTGCTTCTATTACCATATAATTACATTGTACAGCAGGTAGAAAGTCAGTAACCTAAAGTCTTAATTTGTGAAAAAGTGAATCTTGCTGTTCAATCGAAAGAACTTTGAAGTCTATTGCATTTATATAAAGCAAGTCTCCCATGATCTAATGTTACATAGGATCAAATGAATTACATCCAATCTTGTGAATTTTTCTATAGAAAAATATCTGAGAGTTCAAGAGTTGTATCAAGTCCTTAACTTAGAAACCCTGCGATAGCAAATGTTTTTTCCATTGATTGCAAAGCATTCTCTTGACTTGTAATTTTCCCTACACAAAGGTAATGCAAACCGATTTCAGATATTTGGAAGAATTGTGCTCCATTAGTTAGAAACGTTAGCGGCCTGATTTGCTTAAATTGTGTCACTCATTTCCAATCTTGCGAATCCAGCGTGTTCATAATTTCACTTTATTGGGATATGCACAAATCACGGCAGCTAGAATTGCATCGGATGCCAAGATAATTTTATGCATTGGTTCATACCAAAAGCAACTTCTGTTAGGCAGGCTAATGCAGAAAAGCACCGATAGGTTTTACCCTGATAGTATTCACATCCACAAAAGGGAGAGATGTTGAGTATGCTATAGGAACTGTTCTTCAGTATGTCAACCTTAAAATACAGTATAAGGTGGTATAATTTGACCATAATAGCTTTGAAGCTTCAACAATTATCACCTGTCAAAATGCATGGCTAATAGGCAGCACTTTCCACCTCAATCCAACTACAGCCAACTTCTTTTCTCACCTCTCTCTCCCTCATGATCTTTCTCACTTTGCTAACATCTCTCCATTTTCCATAGGAGGCAAAAGTGTTAGACATCATAACGTAAACATAGTCATCATCACCCTCCAATTCAATTACCTTTGCTGCTGCAATGTTTGCAACCTTCAAATTCCTACAAGCTCCGCAGGCACCAAGCAAAGCCCTCCAAACTACCCCACATGACCCAAAATCTAGTTCATAAATCATCCTCAATGCCTGCCACACCTCCCTTCTTTGTCCCATAAGCCTAATCATCGAACAGCAGTGCTCAACTGTTGGTTCAATGGTGTAATTATTGATCATTGATTCAAAGTACTCGATTGCCTTCTGCAATGGTACCTCAGAATTTGAGCATGCAGCAATCACATTAAGAAAGGTAACCCAGTCAGGTTTCAAATCTTTCACTATTTTCATTTCCTCAAATTGTTGTATCACCTTATATGAATCACCGTTGTGAGCATAGCCAGAGATCATTGCATTCCAAGTTATCAAATTCCTTTCAGGCAAGGATTGAAACATTGATTCAGCATTCTTCACTTGCCCGCACTTGGAGTACATGTCAATGAGAGCACTCCCGACAACTAAGGATGTATCCAAACCACTCTTTATTGCACAACAATGGATTAACATTCCCCATTTCAAAGCTGCAATGCCGGCAACACCACTCAAAAGAACTGAATAAGTATACTCATCCTTTTCAATATCACACAAATGCATTTCACTGAAAAACTCCAACGCTTCTCGTGTTTGATTTCTGTTAACATAGGCTGTTATGATTGAGTTCCAAGAAGATGAATTTGAATTCGGCATACCCAGTAAAATTTCAATAGCGTTGTCTATATTGCCAAACTGAGCAATCCCGTTAATCATTTCATTATATGAGATGGTATCTCGCTCAGGCATCTGCCAGAAAAAATTGCGTGCCGATTCAAGTCTTCCGTTTCCAGCATTAGCTGCAATAACTGAATTCCAAGAAATTATGTCCTTATCAATCAATTCATCAAAAACCCGAACTGCTTCCTGAAAAGAACCACATTTCCCATACATATCAATCAAGCAATTCCCAACAATAACTCCACATTCCAAACCATATTTCAAAATCTTGCAGTGAATTGACCTGCCAAACAGCAGCATACTAAGCTGGCCACAAGCTGATAAAGCCACCGTGAAAGAGTAGGCATCTGGACTAGTATCAGACCTATCAAGTTGATGAAACAGACCCAATGCTTTTCTAAACTGTCCTGATTTCACGTATGCAGAGATCAAGGTGTTCCAAGAAACTACATTTGGTTGAGGAATTTCAACAAACATCCTATGGACATCATTTATAGACTCTTTCGTTTTATAAAACCTCAACAAAGCAGTGGAGACAGAGACATTGGCGCCAAACCCAGATTTTAAAATGTAGCAATGAAGCTGTTGGCAATAAAAATCATAACCCAAGTCCGTAGAAGCTCGAACCAAGTGGACCAGAGAATAGCAATTGGGTTTAATGTTATAAGAGTTGAGCAACTCAGTGGCTTTGACCAGCGCCAGCTCTTTACTGGAGCCACCTTGTGCAAGAATTGAAACAATAGTGGACCAAGATTCAATGCCTTGAGAAATTTTATAGACATGATTATTGTTATGTGTACAAATGTTGGTGCTGATTTTATTGAAGAGCAGATTGCAAGGATGATTACGGTTTTGCAGGAATTCTTGTTGGATCCCCTTCAAGAGGGTTCTTTGCATAGCTCTCTGTCTCTGTATTATAGCGATATTTTCCCTTTAACAACTTCACATTCTAAAATTTAGGGTATTTAAAAATTTATGGTAAAAAATAAAATTATTTCCCAATTTGAAATTTTTTAAAGTTTTTTTTTTTGAATTTTGAAACATTTTACGTATTGTGGTACTTTTAACTGAGGTGGAGGAGTGAGACAAAATTAGAGTCCAAATGGCAAAGAAATTTTTTTTTTAATATTTTGATGCATTTTGCCA
Organism: Mallotus repandus; assembly: GCA_949671775.1. Taxonomy (NCBI): domain Eukaryota; kingdom Viridiplantae; phylum Streptophyta; class Magnoliopsida; order Malpighiales; family Euphorbiaceae; genus Mallotus; species Mallotus repandus. The sequence goes on along the minus strand of CATIWM010097706.1, from coordinate 5,184 downwards.
TTTATTTTGTCCATGAGAATGGCAAAATGCATCAAAATTTTATCACCTCCCATGTCCTAATAATGATTTAATGATTATATTAATTTTTCTAATATTATAATTTGTAAATAATTATTTGGTTATGATTATATTTTTTTAATAGTAATTAGTCACTAATTATTGTGTAATGATTGAGTATAATAATAATAATAATAATAATAAGAAATTTTTTAGTCTATTTCATTTAAATATTTTATATAATATAGATAATTGTAAATGAACATAAAAAAAGGTTTATTACATAGGTGAAAATATTAAAATTATATAAAAGTTATTATTAATATTTGTGAAAATATTAAATACATTTCAATACATAAAAGCTATAAAGGCCAATGACAATTCATATAAATTCATGCACACACACGAAATAATAATAATAATAATAATAATAATAGTAATGTAAAAATTAAAAAACAAAAAAATCATAATATTATTATAATTATGATATTATTTTTAATATTATTATAATTAATTAATCATAATTATTATAATATTAAAATTAAAAATTAAAAATAAAAATAAAAAAACAAGACCACAATGGTTATTTCAATACATTTTCATGCATAAAAGCCAATAAAAATTCATGCAAATTCATGCACACACATGAAATAATAATAATAATAATGTTAAATTAAAATAACAATAATAATGTTAAAATTAAAAACAAAAAAATTATTATATAATTATGATATTGTTTTTAATATTATTATAATTAATTAACCATAATCATTATATTATTAATTATAATAAACAAAAAAATTAAAAATTAATCATAATTATTTATTTCTTAATTAGATAGTGAAAAAAAATATTTATTTAGTTGGCCTGTTTTTGGTTGGCCTTATTTATGCATGCCCATTCCTACAATATTTACTATTAAGAAGAATAGTGCATGGTGGCCATTAATCATTTTCTTGTCCTCCGAGAAATGGCCGTTAATCATTTTCTTGTTTTTGAATGACAAGTAAGTCGCGGGGAATAGGAAAAGAACAGGACCATTTCGCCCTATCCCACAGGCGAAATGCCTCAAAGGCTGCAGTCCCTGTTTCACCTTATCGTGGCTTGTCCATAATAATTTTAATTTTCTTGCATGCATTTCGCGGATATCAATGACAAAATGAATAAAAAAAAAATTTTCTCCCTTTGGCGGCATCATTTTGATGTTTACAATGGCCAAATGCATAAAAAAAAAATTTTATTTCTTATTTCGCTGCTACCACTGGTAAGAAGATTTTGATCAAAATTATCTGCATGTAATTTTGCCATTCCATGTGGCGAAATGTATTTTTTTTTTAAATTTTTTTTTTGAAAATTACTATAAATTGATAAATAATCCTACAAATAATTTTATTACAATTACATCCTCTATTACATTTTAATGTTTTACATTTGTTATTAATATTTTTTTAGAATAAATAAGTATTCATATTATTTAATTTTTACAGATGATGTTTCGATATCTAGTGATGATAAAAATTTTGACTATTTCGAAATTTAAATCAGATGAATCCATAAATGGATAAAATTTTTTTAACATCTATTTAAATTTATTTTTTAATTTTATATAAATTGTATTTATTTTTTACTGTTAGTCGAATCTACTATTTCTTATATATATAAAATAAATATTATATAAAATATATATTTTTATATTTTATATGGATAAACAAATTTGTCCATAAAAATTTAGAAGCAAATATGCCAATATTTGAGACAAACATTATCATATGTATGGAAGTGCTCCAACATTTAAATGGAGTCACTGCTCAGTGCTCACCTACCAAATTAAATGGCTCTCATAGTCTTAGACTTGCTTGTTCATAATCCACATCTTCATTTCATTCAGGAGGAATAGCCACTATTAGTAAAACTTAGTTACAGCGACTCAATTGTTATCATGGACATGGTTGGTAAGGTTATGGATACACCAAACTGTCCTCCCACAACCAACTGTCAAAAACAGTTTTTACAGCTTAAGTTAATTAATTAGCTGTTGCAGTTTGTATTCACTTGGTAAGTGAGTTTGTTCCTCGCTTCCTCTTTGATCATAGTCTATTTTAAAATTAAGTTGTAAGAGGAGTTATCTTATTTTTCCAATTTTTTAGTTAAAATTATTAGAATTTAAAATTTATTAAATTTTAACTAATTTAATTTGATCAAAATATATTATTAGAGCGACAAAAATCTTTAATAACTAATTTAATCACTGTATACACTATAATCGAAATTCAAAATATTGCTTAAATAAAAATAAATTCTTGCCAACTCCTATTTTTTTAATTTTTTAGTTGTATTATAAATGGTCTAATATTTAATTGGACTAGAAAAAATAAATTTAAGATAATGTACCAAAATTAACTCATAATAAGAATAGAAATCGATTTAGAAGTAGCTTTACATTTTTATTTGTTATTGGTATATATAAAAAGTTGGCAGCCTCCTCTTTTCTTTTATCTCTATGTTCTTACTTAAAGAATTTCATTTTCAATCATTGTGAGTCATCTTTTAAGTCGATGGTGATTCCTTATTATATATTTTTTATTTAATAAATATAGATTTTAATTTATTTATTCTGTTTGTTTTTATCTTGTTGAGATTGTTAAATTTTTTATGGAGTTTTTACCCTTTATAGAATAGTATTTCTTTATGATTTCATATATCTTTCTGTCCTAAAAATTCTGCTAATATTTCTGCAATAGAATTCATTTAAAGACTAAAAAGTCAATTTACGGCTAATTAAAATCATTGAATGAAGTGTTAAGTACATATTTCCGATTAAAGAATAGCAATAAAAAAATTTATGATAGTGAAATTTTATTTTATTACTTTTTAATTGTAATTTTGTTTGTATTTTTTTATTAAGATGAATCTTTAATTTTTAATGAATGAATGATTATTTTAAAAAAATACTTAGGAATAAATATGTTTTAGAATTTCCCTATGTTTTATTTTTTTTTCTATTTGAATTAGAAAATGGCATGTTATACAAGAGCTCCAATTATAATTAAGTTTTAAGTAATTATTATCAATTTATGGTACTTATAGATACAAACTACAAATTGTAGCATCACTACATCTAGAAAATAAGAGTTGTTATATATTATGCAATTTTCTGTTTGCTTTCTTTAATAAACTAAACATCAAAATTTTCTGGATTTATGTACATTGCTAAAAGTTTATTAATTTTTACATTATAAATTTTGTAAAATTAACTTAAAAAATCAGTTTAAATTTTACTCACAAAAAGATTCTATCTACAATCGTAATAATCCATTAATGAAAAAAATAATACGATTAGACCATGATCACAATCAACATATAATTATAGCATCAATAATTCTCAAGTTAAAATTAGACAAATTAATGACAAGATTAATTTTAAAATAGTATTATTATTTAATATAAAATACAACAAAATATGATCAGAAGCAAGGTTAGGTAGAAAATAAATAAAAGAAAAAATAATTAAAAAAGCCTAAAAAGGAAATACAGATATATTCTCTTTCTTCCGAATAAACTGGAAAGAAAGACTGGTAGAGAAAACCTCTCATGAAAGGTAGCTGTGTACTAAAAATAATAAACACAAAAAAAAAAAAAAAACAGATAAATCAATTGTTATTGTTTGCAAAAAAAAATTGAAAGACAGCAATTAATTAAGCTGCTTCTTGATTTTCTTTCACTTTTGATTGTGTGTGTTGTATGCTCTTTTGGTTAGTTTAGGATTATGGCCATCTGGGTATCTACCATTAATCACAGCTGATACATATCTCAGATGACCTGTTTACACAAGCAGCAACAGCAAGAAAGAGAACATACAAAAGCATTCAAATTGTTGTTTTTGAGGGAAAGTGAATACAGGGAAATAAAGAAAGAAAACTCAGAAAGCTATCTGCATTTGGGTTCTTTCTTTTTTCTTGTTTTCTTGGTTTCATTGGATTAAAGAAGAGAATGGTTGTTTACATGATAAAGAAGGAGATGATTGAAGAATTAGCAACAATAGGAGGGTTGGTAGGGGTGCAATTTGTTTATGCAGGGAATTCGGTTTTCTTGAGCTATTTAATGTCTCTTGGGTTTGCACCTTACACCATTGTTATCTTCACTACTTTTGCCTCCTTTCTTATCATCTCCCCTGCTGCTGTTTATTTTGAAAGGTAAAGTCTCTATTTTTCTCTTTAATTTTCTCTCTATAATGTTAAGTTATATGGGGGAATTAGTTTCTTTTGGTAGAAGAAATGTTGATGGTTGATGAATTAATATATATGTTCTTTAATTATTCATCCTGCAGAAGGAAATGGCCCAAGAAACTAAGTTTCAAGTTGACTATCCAGCTTCTTTTGATCTCTTTTTTAGGGTAAGTATATATTACTTATGGTTTCTTTTTATGTTTTCATGCATATCTGTTTTCCTGAACAATTTGACTAGACAGAGATTCTTGCATATATATTTTTCCAATAAATCTACTTTCTTTAGATGCATGTATTCTTCATTGATTTTAAAATTCTCAAAATGATAATCATGACGATCATGATAATATTTTTCTTTTGGGTTATTGCAACTTTAGTTATTTTGGCCAATTTATTCTATTTTTAAAATTATGACGAATTAGTACATGAATTTTTCAATTTATTACAAATCCATCAGCAGTCAAAATAGCATGTATTCATACTGTCATGGCATACTAACATGGTATACATGTATAAACTTATTTGTTGATATGAAAATTAAAAAAAGAAATTAATAATTTTTACATCCTTTAATTTTAACTTTTTTTTGCAAATATATCCTTAATTTTTAATTTTTTTTACAAATATATTCTTATTTTCAACAAATAATTTGCATATACATACCATGTCAGTACATGCACATACCATTTTCATTGTGGATAGATTTATAATAAATGAAAAAATTTATATGTCAATTCGCCACTATTTCAAAAATTGAATGGATTGACAAAAATAATTAGAGTTTATGGTATAATTATACAATAACCATTTTTTTTTGTCGGGTAAACATGGACAATAGCATAATTTAAAATTTAAATCTGTACTGTAGATACCTTTAAAAAGGCTTTGGTCATTACACCATTTATTCGTATTTTTTGTATTATTTTCGCTAGATTTAAAAATATTATTTTGACCAATCAAA